>JAOXYH010093074.1:0-10663 GCA_028566455.1 Botula fusca
CAGGACATTTCAATAGAATAAATAAACTGCCTGCGAGTATTTTTTTTAAGCTGAAAACCGATATTTTACACTAACACAAATATTACGTGAAATTTAGCTATAAGTTTAGTCTGTCAGGCTGTCGACGGTTCCTTATGCTTCTTAACGGTTGTTGACGAGCAAGATTTGGGGTGGGACCGTCACTAGTTGACATAATTCTTTAGTTCCATCCATTATTTTGACTTCTTTTAGAGATGTCATTCCACTCACTCTAACATGTGCTTCCTCGGTCAATCTGTCGATGGTCAGGATTTTAACGAGGTGGGCATTCAAAAATATACACACCTGGCCCTTAATATTTATAGTCTACCTGGTAAATTTCGTAAGATGGATTTTCCTGTTTCAGACAGGTTTTAGGATTCATGACAAACTTACTTTTAACTGTGGAAAAACAGAGAAACAAGGTAACAACTAGAAGTTACGATTAGTAAAGGTGAATTGGAGTTCAGGGACAATTTCGGCCGGAACAAGTCCTTTGTGTACCGCAAGAAAAGAAGGTGCTATTTCTTGGACCTGTACGACAACAGAGTTTGAAGAATGAAATACCCAGGGATACGGAGGATAGACCTAGATGAACTGGACTTCCTGACATCCATACGGGGAAATCTTGATATGCAGGAGTATTTTCCACATCCAACAGTATGTATATTTGTTATATTTCGAATAAATTTATGTTTATTTAAGTCCTTGATTCTTTTATAGATTTTCCCGGTGTCAATTCGGGGAAACTTCGACTCACTCCAAGTCATCTTACTGTGATTTAGCAGAGACATAACGTCAGGATATCCAAATTGCACATATTTTTGTGATTTTTCATAGAAGAACGGACAACCATAATTTGTATTACTAATGCACGTGAGACTAGCATAATTTATTTTTCTTATATTTTGTCATGTACCACTTTCGGCTTTTTTTGTCACTTACTCTACAGTCCCTGGAGGGGCAATTGCGGGTACCCAAATTGTGCATATGTCATTATTTTCCATATGATTAATAAAACAACTGATTGATTTATTTATAAAAATGTAGTTTTCAATATTCTCATGGAACGTCACACAAGTTATTATTTTGCGACAATCTTTGAAATAAAAATATATTATGCCTTACAGCATATTTTAAAAAGAAAATATCATAATAAGCATCAGTAATTGAACACCTTAGTATTGCGGTGAAGATTATATATTAAACCTCATCGTCACCTGCTTTTCATTTTTCCGATAGGCCAAAACCCTTTATACATGAGGTAAATGTTTTGAATCCTTATCAGAATGACTTGAAACATAAGCAGCAGAATAAACATCATCATCAATTTCAAGACAGAAATCTTGAATACATGTTTCCAGGGACAAAACAAATGTGCGAAAACAAAAAGCGAGGATTAGAACATGACAAAAAGCAAAGAAATACAAAAACATGTCGCAAGAAAACAAAAAAGAAAGAACACAACGCAAGATCAAAAGCAGTAGCAATGGGCAGGTAGAAGTTTTTGTCCTGATTTGGAGGTAAATAAGGGCGAATGCTGCAGATTGTGTTACGAGCCTATGGCAAATTTACATTTAATCATTTCATATGAAACTGCATGTAAAAAGACATTATTTTTAGCAGAGGTGACATGCGAAAGGTGCTTTTAAAATATTCTTATCTGGTGCAGGTCAAAGGAATAATATTTTGGCCAGAGGGGATCTGATCCTTTTTCTGATAATCATCCAATTATCAAAACTCTAAACTTACAAAGCCAAATTTTCAAATATTTAAAGTGAATCATGAATGGATTGTCCTCAACATATCATGATGATAAGGAAAAAATATAAAGTTTGTTTTAAGCCAAAACACATTTTCCATCCTCTCCAACAAATCCTAAAAATCGTACTCAGTATGTTTAAATAGCTCGTTTCTGTAATAATTTTCTTTTAATATCTGTTCTGTTTTGACGTGAAGCGAATAACATAATGTCCATTTAATAAAAAGTAGGCACATAATATTTGTATTTTAATATTATGTATTAAATTGTATCATAAAATAAATTATAATTTATTTTCTAATTTAATTCATTGTGCAAAACCTCGTCGCCTGATTCGCCAATTCTTTTCAACAAAATATCTTTATGTACCTGCAGTCAAACAAATCGATATGCTCTAATACTAAACTACTAATAGATTTTCAATGTATACTAATCTATGTATACCTTGGTCCATTGACTTGTTCACTGCACAATTAGTGATCTCTATTTAAGGTTGCAAATAAGTAGTTCATCTAACTAAAAGGTAAATGTAAGTACGTAAATGACAAGTGTCTTTTGGAGGTGCTAGCTTTTGGAAGGTCTGTACTAATTATATTATTTCCTTTCTTGCTTCATCCGTATGTTGAACTGCATAGTATTGGTTAAGGCAATATATATATTATTGAAAGCTACTTTACAAGAAGAAACTGCACAATAGTGTATTTTCCGAGTATTCAGTACTTTTCAATCATTTTGTTAAGGTAGATCACCACTAATGTTTTCGTAAACTTGCGGAATGAGAGATTCCTCTGTATAAATTGATATTTCAATTAAAGAATATAGGTCACGGTGGTTGTTTACAAAAAATAAGGCATGTGTTTTTAATTTACATGGATTTTATGAATGAAGACCCTCCTTTTACGTCTGAAAGGTGAACTGACAGATATAATTTTGCATTTGTTTTGTGAAAAGATTGTTCTTATAAAAAATGTTCAGAAAATAAAAAGAAAATAGGGGTCACCAGTTTATAAGTCATTAATTAAAGCAGAGACGAATATAGTGAAATGAATGAAAAACGATTTATCTCCCCTTTTAAATATCTTCAATCAGTAGATTTAATATATTTATGAATCATTCAAATGTTGCACATTTTATAAACAAGAGTAGAGCTACGTGTACAATAAATAGACAAAATTGAATTGAAAATAACTAATGCACAAAATGCACATGCTGTGACATTCAGACAACAAGAATTATATTGTTTGCGTGTGAAAAATTAGTTTTTTCAAGGTACGATTCAATAATTCATAAAAATGGATTTTGAAAGTATCTAAATTCTACACGAAAAGGATTTTAAAATGTATTACAATTTTATATTTTTAGAAATAAGGTACATTCCATAAACGATACTAAGATATAGTCGATACATGTTTTTAGAATATGCTCTTTTAAATTTTGCTCAAGGGTAATAGAATCTGGACTACTGGTTTTGGATTCAAGTAATTTTACATTTTTAAAAATTAAATTATAAAACTCTATATATGTAAAAATATTCCTTAATCTAGACGTGGGGCTTTTCAAGAACTCCAGAATATTAAATGAGAAAGATTTTTTGGTTTTTCAAAAAAGTATGGGATTAAAAATATAAATTCTAAATTTTTAATGTGGATGCTCTTGTTAAAGTTACATGTAAGCTTGAAAATCTCATGCTTTGTCCAGAAACAAGGCCTCAAAGAAGAAGGTTAGAATTTCTGCAATACATGAGTGAACGCATCACTTATATACCTACTGTGTGACCAATTGAACAGCATTTAATTGTCTTTTAACAACTAGAAGACCAGGAATTGACAACGAGATATTTATGAATAATTCTAATGTAGTCGTACTGTACTTGCAAAATTAGGCGTTACTGCTTGATACGCATCTGACTGATCGACGACGCGTTTTTGACGGATTTTAGAGTTGTGACGGAGATCGGTGACGGATTGAAAAACATTATCTGCATCCGCATTTTACGGACCGACCAGTAATTGACTGATTGCATCCGTAAATTACGTTTTCAATTCATCATTACCATGACCAGCTTCGCCGATCAATCAGTTAACTATTGATATGCACAGATCAATACGTAAATAATGGATCGATTATAATAATATAATTAATTACGAAACCAATGTATGGCATGTATACCATCTTGTATTGTACTTTTAATCACCTCTTTCCCTGCAGATTTTTGCCACCATACAATGTAATATCCAAGGGTCCAGAAGATGTGATGGCATGATAACTTCCCGGGCTTGTTTATTTATATATTTATTTGTTATGCAACGTGTAATTTCAAACAACACTTATTTTTGTATGTGTTTATTTCATGTATTTATTTTTTCGCAAATGTCAACAGAAATACAATTTGGATAGAATAAATAGTATGCCAACATATACAATAAATTAAAATCTGCTGAATATGATAACGTTCCATATAATAATTATCGTCTTCACGCTCTAAATGTCTCTTACGCATGCTTTTATCGTTCGTGCGGAACGCGCTTTGATCGTTCTGTGTAAACCACGGACCCTATATTTTATATAGGGTCTGTGATTTAAACAAACGCTCTAATCGTTCGTGCCTAAATTTGTATTCCATTTGACCAGGAATCTTCTCGAGTCATTCAGAGTTTGAAAAGTGGGATGAAATTGCCAAGATATAGATGAAATATTGCTTATGCGACGCTAAACAAGCATCAAACAATCAATCATTGTTATAAAAATTAAAGTCAGTCTTTACGGTGTTGAAGTCTATTAGAAAGTAACTTGACTTTAAAGTGTATGTTCCTCTTGCATAATTATTTTGGCTTGATCAATTACTTAAAAACTTTGAACTGCATTACAAATTTTGGCTTGATCAATTACTTACATGTAATATACTTTGAATATCACTATATCACTGTTATATAGGTTTGTAAATAGTCATAAAACAGCGATCTTTAAAAATCTATATATCGAATGATATCTCAACTGTATGTTTTATTGTTGTTATAAATACTTCCTATAAAAGGTAAGGTTTACTTCACGCCTATTATCTTTTAAGATATAGCTCAAAATCATTACAAATCACAAAAACATTCTGAACAATAACACAACTGGATAGAACATTTTCTAACCGAATAGAATTTTTTTTCTACTGAATAGAAATGATCTCTGACTAAGGTGTATATATGTCTTTTATCCTTTTGAGTCCAAAATAAACTTTTTCATAAAGTTCCTAGTCTCGAGCACTTTGACAAGTACCAGTACCGAATGTTTGAATTCTGAGTCCATGCACTCAAGTCTCAAAATATAAAGTACGCCTTACATAAAGCCCCAATCATAAAAACAGAAGGGAGTGATATTCTCTTGAACCAAAGTATGATAATTTATATTGATTTTGATGCTGCATCTGATGTGCACATTTCGTAAATTAATTACTCCTTTAACAGCGATGCTAGGGAAAAAGTTTGGACGACATTAACGGTAACCAAAAAATTGTAAAGGTACAGATGTCAAAATGACCCAAAATAGAAAGGCAAACCATCTACGTATAGAGCTTTACATGAGGGAGATAACTCAATAGTGTTTTTAATAATGCCGAAAACAACCTTCAAACTTGTTTGAAAACATGGTAATTGAACGTTTACAACATTACACTTAATGGAATTCCTGTGGTAAACGATTTATGTTTTTCATTTTAACTGTTTTGCAAATTGTTTCTACTCATCTCAGCAGAACATAAACTTCATACAAATAATGCAATCAAATTTCAAAACCGTACTGCTGTTAGCTTATAATGTGCATCTGTGTCAGTTTCTTCACATGACAACAGGAAACAACAATAGTTTAAGCTTGCTTCAAGCTGAAGCACTGTGAAAATCATTTTCTACTGGTATACATAATCCCTGTTCTCATGGGTTTGAGGTCAAGTTATTTTGAAAATTTATGTGGTTTCCTATTTTCCGTTTTACGTGTTTCTGTGTAATGGTTGTCAGCTTTGTATTTTCCCCTGAATTTTCGCCATTTTGAACATCCACTGTGTTCTCTTTGTGTGACTTTTCTATACAATGACTAGAACAAAATGCAGACGGGTCTATACAAAAACGTTTACTACGCCTACACGCACCCCTAAATGGAAGTCCTGTAGTAAATGGGATCTTTCTAATAAAATTGGACGAAAACAAAATGAAGTAGTCTTCAAGCAATTAGAAGTCAAGACGGTCACTTGATGCTTGATACCATTTACGTTTGTAGACATCACACATCTACACACACATTCTTTTGTCTTCTTGTAGTTTTTCTTGTCATTTATTCGAACCACTATAGAAATATCATGCAGTTACATATTGTTTGCTACATTTGTATAATTGTCATGTTATATTGGAAATTCACAAAACGACGTCTAGCTAATTAAATATACTTGAGTAATAGTGGAAGTGTGATCAATACAAATAGATTTAAAAAGGTCAACTTGACAAGTGGCATAAAATAAGAAAATTTAAATGAAACATATTTTAAAAGTTTTCCGTCGTCGGTTTTAAAAAGCCAACGTTCATTGCTTTTTCTGGTCCTGTCTTTTCTGCAAGTAATAGCCGTATTTAGCGCCAAAATTATCCGTCATGTCATATGACACTTAAAAGCTGGTGAAATCATTTTGATGCGCATAGAATAACTCTGTACAAAGATTTAATGTTAAAAAAGATCCGCAAAAGAATACCGAGGCAAAAATTTCAGTGCCCCGCATGGAAGATATGCTACAGGCTACCTGACTCTGGTATTCTGACAATCTTTCCATATAGTTATCACTCTTAAAATTTAGCATTTTATGAAAGTCTGATAATTTGTTTTGTATATATTGAATTAAAAACTTTGACATTTTGAGGCCTTAATTGTTTTAGCAGCCAAATACAAAGATAAGGTGCGGAAAAAATCAAGATATATTTTTTGGACTTAATTAAACATGGAATGACTGTAGCTAAAAGAAAAAAAAAAGAGACGTACATGTATATATTTCCTTAATGGTTATTGATTACGGTGAAAATCACTAGAAATGCCGTTTTTGACCCGAACTACGTTTCCTGCCTCCTCATAGGATGAACGATCTGGTGCAAAATCTATTACTAGTATTTGACTCTCAGTGTTTCAAGTGCAAAGCAATTTAACTTCCATTTGAGTATGACGTCATAGTATCGAGTAGTTTAATTTCCATAACAACGAAAAAGGCGGAAATCTTAACAATGATACTTTGTAAGAGGGTGGTGCACTTGCGCCCTCAGCTCGCCCCGCACATTCCCACCCCTCCTATCATTAATACAACATCGAATCATAATAAACAAATTTCAAAACTAAAATCATCATGGGCCACCCTTTATTTAGAAAAATCTAGGGATAAAATTTTGAACCCCACCTCTACCTTAAAGGGAAGATATAGAAACAAAGGCAGATATGAGTGCACGAAAAAATTGTTATAAGACTCTGCAAAATTTGTGACCCCGGTATCTGTAAGTACATATAGAGGAGAGCTACTTGTAGCCTTCGGGCTGTTAGCAATCCTCTATAAATAAATAAAGCATTAAATTAAGTACATATACTTTGCTATATATGTGGCAGTATGCTAGGTTAATGCACAGTATACGTACATGTATCAATTACCAAAATCATTACAAAAGAATTGCATTTACAGGATGTAAGGCGACGTTTTCCTCTACTGCACTTCAAAGGCGATATGGATTCAGTTTCGTAACAAGTTCCTTGATTGAGACATAATTATTTCCTTCTAATTAGGGATTCCCATGTTACAGAGTATCGACATGTACGTGTACACCTATTTACCAACTTAGAGAAAAAGATTGAGAAATTGAATGATCACGAAAAATTTAAATCGTTACAATGTTACAGAAGTACTTGTACAATATCAGGTTTGAATAGAGTATTACTGAATATTTGTTCCTATTAAAGAATTATTGTCATTTATATTCTGACATATAGACTGACATATATTTTTCCGATTAAATAGATTTTTGTGATATATACATGTACATGCATTCCAGACTGGTCTAAAGAAATCATCGTTGCGTATATTCCAGACTGGTATATTTGTTCCGCTTGGGAAAAATATAAATATGAAACAAAGTTTAGATACATATAGTGACGCCCTTTCGAAAGTTAAACCAAAGCTGTCGAATCGCCAGTGAATCATAAGCATATTTTGCCCCCTCACTAGGGACTGATGATCAAATGATCTTCAAACAGAAGAAAAGCTTGCGAGGCTTGAAAGCTTGTCGCGAGCGAAAGGCAATATTTTGAAAGCTTTTCGCTAGCGAGCATTTAAAACTCGAAACACTCGCAAGACACCATCGCAAGCCTTGTTTTGCCGCTCAAACGTAGATTGTTTTACGCTCAAATATTATGTCAATCCGCTCAAATGTAATGCACCGTCGTGCACATCCATGTCAAATATACAACAGAACAATAAAACAACAAATAATAAAATAGAAAAATCAATCTGGAAAAAGAATTG
Source organism: Botula fusca (assembly GCA_028566455.1). NCBI lineage: Eukaryota > Metazoa > Mollusca > Bivalvia > Mytilida > Modiolidae > Botula > Botula fusca. The sequence continues at coordinate 8,307 of JAOXYH010093074.1, forward strand.
ATTTTAATATATGTAATAATTTTCAAATAATAATAATAATAATAATAATGGAACGGAAAAACAATAAATTAAAAAAATACAAAAATCATTCTGAAAAAAACATGTATTTTATGCAACAGCAAATGCTGTTGATGATTACAAAAGTTGTTGGAAACTTTTCTTACCAACCACAACCCTTTCTGTAATAAAGTTTCAGACTTTTCATTTTATGTATAAAAAATACGTATAGAACATTGGTTTAGAAAAAATAAAATAGATCCCAACCACATTTTTGAGACATTTAAGTCTTCAAAGCAAAATGAATATTACAGATTTATTGTGTTTTGTTTTGCACGTATAAACACCGCCAATATATCATAAGTTTGACCATCAATATACAGTCAACATGTCAAACAATATAAATGTTCACTGAACCGCCAAAATAATTATCCGCCAATAAATTGGATTTATAAAACCGCCAAATTTTGGCACCGCACTATACAGCAATAAAGTAAAAATAATTAAAGAATAGAGAATAATTGCCTAGAAAATTAATAAACACAGAAAAATTGATAAAAAAATTAATGAATACAGAATACAAGATACCCTCATCAACATGATCAAGACCCGAAAGTATGACAAAATTTCTCGATAAAATGTGTCTTTGACCCATTGCTTGTGTAATATTGTACAACTGAAAGGTGTCTGGTATTCATGCGCTGTCCTTAGGACATAAAATGAGGCCATTTCATAAGGAGATAAAGAAATAAATATCAAATGACAGAACACAAATTAAAAACACCTATAACCTCCCACACGCTGATGATGATTAACACTTACTTGATATATGCACGCTTAGACTTTCCGGACCTACAGAGGTATGTCCGTCGTTTACTGTAACGTACACATCATATGCAGGAGTCTGTATTGTGGACAAATCAACAGTAGTTGTAACAAGGCCGGCTAGATTAGATAAAAAAATAACATTCTGATAGACATGTACAAAATGTATTGAAAGTGTTACTTTTTTTCTTGCAAGTGTTAAGCGACATACATTTAACCTCCTCTATCCACCAAGCAAGCTTGTATAATAATGTACTGTAAATCTAATTTATACTATAAACAGTACCGTACATGTTGTCTTTGATATAAAGTTGGACCAAACCATCAATGAATTTATGAAGGAGACCCTTGTGCTCACAGGGCCTTATTTAGCCTACATTTCTGAATAGATATTTTTGAGCTTCAGGGTCAACAATATGATAGAAACATGACCGTTATTTGAATAGTCATGCATTACGTCAACAAATATCTGAGCAGACGTGTTTTCGTTTGATTGTGTTCTGAACTACGTCTTGCAGTGGTGCCATTTGTATTGGCATCAGAGGACATGCAATATTTTTCTTATTCCTTTTTAAAAATGTTTTAATTTCAATCAGTTAAAACATGGTATCCTGTCTGAGATTTTACCGATTTAAAGATAGTATTTACTCTATCCGCCATTTACAACTATGACCTAGTATTTCAAATAGGACAGTTATTGGAACATTTAGGAACAATTTTGATTCAATATGTCAAACAGTTGAAATGAAGCAGTATACGCAGTTTGTATGTATTTCTATTAGGACCCATGATTAAACAGTATCATTTCTGGCTAAACCTTGATTTTCGTTGGGCACTAAAATGTAGAGGACCATCTAAAAATCATGTCACAAAACAGTTCAATATACGTTATAGTTTCTGACAAGATGACACGATTCAAGCTAACCAAACATTGGCCTATACATCCATATGACTATCCACATACATTCTACAGAGCAACATAACACATAAAATCCAACAAAATTTGGTTTCGTTGGAGAAGACCTCTGAATGAAACTGGACGAAGACGCACGACGATAGACGACCGGCGCCAGGTGATGGAAAACCCATTATTGCCTTTAGCCAAGTGAGCTAAAAAGGATACCATCAAAGTATTATTAGTGTTTAAGTATTTCTCCACGTAAGGATCAGGCAGTCGGTGGCACATGATAAATTCCAAATAACGACCATTGTTGAAAAATTTTCACCGTTTTGTTTACTTGTCTTAAACTATTGCTTCCTTTTGCTCACACAATGATCGTAAGATAATTTTTACAAAGAATGCACTACAAATGATATGTACAAGGGAGATAACTCCTACAAACAACACTTTTTTAACAAAGAATGTACATGAAATACAGTGGTCTATATAAAAAAAGGCAGAACAACACATGATTATGATTACATTTTGTATGTACATGTGTATTTTGAAACTGTTGCCCACCAATAGTTAAAAAGTTGAAATAAATTTTCTGCGTTTTTTTTTCATTATGTGCCACCCTCTCAGTGCATTTTGC
>JAOXYH010093185.1:0-17404 GCA_028566455.1 Botula fusca
TGTATTTGTATATTTGTTTTCACAATAATGAAATGAATTTCTGACAATTTCAACATTACCAACATTACTTTCGTAATAAATCAAGCGTTTTTGTTTGTTATTGGCTAAAACCGGATGTGTGGACGATTAGCCTGTAGAGGCTTCGCGTCCACGAATGCGTGGACGAGGAGCCACTGCCTTTTTAAAATCTGTCATTTTTTTGAGCATCTGTCTGTTTTCAGTTCATCTCTTTGAGAATTCTGAGTATAAACAGGACAAGTATGATGAAAGAAATTATAGTTTCTGTTTTTCGTTCAGAGATAGTAAGTAGGGTCGGGCTATTAGTCATATCATTATCACATAGTGCGTAAAAAATCTTCAAACGTGTAAAACCTTCACGTCTTCCTCATCCTCTCCTTCCCACCGATCATTCACTTTTACAGGAACTTCTGGCTCAAAATCTTCTGCGTCTGTAATAGAGGAAATTTTATATAGAATTTCATTCAGTTAAAAGCAGAACAAAGAGCAAATATAAGAAATATGTTAGCCACATGTTTACCCCAGGCATCCGACATCTTTATGTTCTAAATTTAGAATTTGATCTGCGCGGTAACAGTGAAAATCAGTTTGAAAATCAGACGAAAAATAAAACCAGAATTTTTAAAATTATCTATTTAAAAAACATGCTTATATTACATGTCGACAGACAATTTTATTGAAGATTTATTTTTATAATTTGCTATATGGGCAAGAAAAGGACAATCAACGTACAGGGAACCAGTATAGCCAAGGTGCGAGCCTGCTTTGTTTACAAATGGTTGAACACGATGACTCGTTAGGTGTGGTGTTTAAACAAATAACCAAGGATCGCCAGCATTACTTTAGTAAATGTAATGTGCTTACAGGATTCAAATGAGAAATACATAATAGTTTGAGTTTTTCTTTTCAGTGAAACAAAACCAATGCTTTTTTTTACATTGATAAAGGCTGAATAATCTTTTTCTTTCTTCTTCTTGCTGTTGTCATTGATGGATTTAAGAGTGAATAAGTGGTCCGCAGTACATTTTTCTTAGAACCTAATTTGGTTTTTACTGATAATATTGTTTTCAACAACAAATTAAGTTAAGCGAAGACGTATGATCTTGTTAAGAGGCTGTCCATGTAAAAATCGGGCAGATCCTATGATATGGCTGGCACATGGTAAACTTTATCCCACCGATTTTATTGTTCCAATGTAATGTTGACCTCATATGTATGTCAGAAAGAATAGGGAATTTTCTGTATCAGAGTGGATGATCGACTCAGAATATGATTTTAAAGTTCCCTAACAAAGCAACCAAATTATGTACAGATCAAAGATTTATCTCCCTTATTTCAAAGTTTTTAGTGCTTTCTATGTAATTTATTTCACTCTTACTATTGCAGTAAATTACAAACCAGCATTTATTTTTTAGAAAACACGAGTTTGTGATTGAAAATGGATGAAAAGTTTTTCAAAACAAAATTGGCATGTGCCAGACCCACTGCCTGGATCTTTGATGGACACCCTCTTAAATAAGTTTCCGAGGTTTGAGGTTATTGATATTCCTCTGTAATTTGACGGGTCTAACTTATCCCCCTTTTTATGAAAGGGAACAATGAAACTCTCGTTTCTTGATATGGGGAAAACTTCCTTTTTCAAAAATGAAATTAAATAATTTTTAGAAAGGTTTTTTTCAGGGCAGATATACATGTACCAGTCTTAATCATTTCTTTAGACACCTTATCCAGGGCCAAGATTTTGCTGTTTTGTAATGTTTTAACTGCTTTTAAAATTTTTTCCTCTTGGATAGGTAAGCAGAGTTGATCTGAGTCCACATTCTGGCATTCAACTTCCTCTAAAAAATTTTTGATGAATTTCAGAGTTGTTATTGTCTGCTTTATTTAGTTTGATAAAAAAAAAATCTGTGAAATCTTCTTTGTTTATAATCTCATTATCGTTCTTATCTATCGTAAGTTTGTTTATGAGATTCCACCATGTCTTTGGATCATTGTCCATGCTGGTCAAAATGTTATGATATATATTTCCTCTTCATATTTGTAGAGTCTCCTATACTTTGAGTGGAATGAATAGTATGACTTTCTGTATGAACCATTTGACGGGAATCGACTGAGACGTACATTTTAAAATTGGCACAATTTGTGAGACATATGAGCATTTTCTTTTAATGAATATAATCCCAAGTTTGAGTCCGATTTAATGACTGCAAACAAAACAGGACAATTTTAGCTCACCTGGTCAAAGGCCAGGATGAGCTTTTGTCATCACTTGGGGTCCGTCGTCTGTTGTCCACTGTCCGTCATCATCATCTGTCTGTTGTCTTATGCTTTTTATTAAAAAATCTTCTCCTCTGAAACCAATAGGACAACCTGAACCAAACCTGGCCAGAGTGGTCCTAGGGTGGTCCCCTTTCAGAATTATATTTGATGACCCCGCCTGGTACCTGCCAACCAAGATGGCGGCCATTGCTAAAACTAGAGAATTCAGCAAAAAATCAATTAAAAATTTTCTACTCTGTAACCATTGGACCAATCTGAACCAAATTACACCAAACTTTCAAAATTTTAACTTGTGACTCCAAACTCCATACAAGCTAGCCACCATCAGCAGACATAGTTTTAACATAGGAACCTATGGGAAAAATGTTTAAGAATCTTCTCCTCTAAAACTAATTAGCTAATATAAAGCAAACATTGCATGGATTGTCTGTTGCATGGTCAACTGTCAAAATTATATCTGGTGACTCCTTACCTCCATTCAAGATGGCTGCAGTCAGCGGACATAATTTTAACATGGGTTTTTACTTGAAAATTGTATAAAAATTTTCATCACTGAAACCTATCTGCCATATAAAAATAAACATTGCATGGATTGAATTTGATTGGTTCACTTTCAAAATTGTGTCTAGTGACTCTGACCTGCATCCAAGATGGTCACCATCAGCAGGCATACTTTTTAACATATTGTATGGAACTGCTCATTATATAACATGATGGTCTAGCTTGAAATGTAATTTTTGGTGCTATAGATTGAGAAACTGCAAACAGCAAAAAGAATCGACAAGTCAAGATATACTAAAAGTCTACTGCAGGGAAATACATGAAGTTTCCAACAAAAAATTCTGATTTGCTAATTTTTGCCAAGGATGACAGGTGAGTGGTACAGGCTCTTTTAGAGCCTCTTGTTCATATTTTCAGCTAAGTTTGCTTAGTTCTGTATTTAGCTGAACACATATATCAGATTCTGTATGTGATGAGGAATATTACTATTCCATTTAAGTATCAGATAATGGATGACACATCATAACAGATTTTTTTGCAGATTTTCACAATATACACTATTCATATATTTTATGCTTTTCTATAAAAGGAAGTAAAGTGATATGGGGGAGGATGGCACGGGAGGATAATAGGGGAGGGTGGAGGGGGTGGGTGGTTGGGACACCACCCTACTGCCTCTAAAAAGTGCCCTTCTTGGCATTTTCACAGCCTAAAATTTGAACCTGACAACTGGAGGTAAATTGAAACGGTTTGACTTGATATGCACATTAAACTGTGAGGTAGTGCCCCTCTGACAGGGCCTATTTACCTTTAATTTGTGACCACTTCTGGTCTACAGAAGGATTTATGGGAAGCCCAGTCTGGTAAAAACATAATTTTTCTCTTTTTTTTTTTTGACTTTGATGACCACCATTTCCTACAAAACCTTAGATTTCGATCCTCTTAAAGTTGTTTACAATTGTCAGTCATTTGGCATTTCTTTGAGTCAAAAGATAATTTTGTACAGTGAGAGCCTGAGGAAACCAGCCTTTCCTTCATGTGCAACCATGTCAAAAATACCTGATTTTTTACTTTTTTGCTGATTTGAATGCGCCAGTGGGCACTTTTCTACACTTAATTTTCTGATAATTTGTTAGAAGCGATCACTTTGTTAACAAATGACTGGAATGGAAGCCAAACTTTGCACCAAGCCCAAATACCCAAAGTTTACCAGGGTATGGAGCACAGTAGCGGATACAATATTCAAACTTAGGCCAGAGGCATCAAAAGGAGCTTCTTCTTATATTTTTTTGCCCTCTCAAAAAATACAGCAAGATAATCTTTAAAAATTAAGTAGCACATATTTTGAATTTACAGTAGTGTATATTGTAAATTTTATTGATATGCTAGCCATATACATGAAATTGCCAGACTTTTACACGAAAAGAGACTTATTATATCATGCTAATCTGTACAGTACATACTTTTTTCTTTCAGATTTAAATTCAGCAGTTTCAGAAAAATGAGTAAACAACCAGCCCCAAAACCAACAACAAAGTCCACAGGTACAAAACCAAAACAGGTACATGTTACTATACTAGCAGACTGTGTTATTATATTCAAATCATACTGATACAATTTTTGGTGAACACATATTGACTTTTGTAATTATATACTGCTGATCAAGGCAAAAAAGGAAGTGATTCTTCGACAGTTCTGAGCCTATAAGCACCTTTTATTTTCTTTACTTTTCCTTCTGATTAGCAAGTGTCTGCACAACTTAAAATTCATTAATTACATCTCTGCGTAAACTTATTGTGACAGTCACAGTAGGTCAGGCAGACTGTTCTATACAGTGAACCCGGCAAAAACAGGATTGTCAATGAATTCTTTATGTTACATGTCCACAACAGATTTACCTGAAAAGAATTCATGATATAATTCTGATATTGTATAGTTTATTCTTTTTACACCCCCTAGGATTAACAAATTTGGTATGTACTTGCATCATCAGAAGGCGATGTGTTGTATACCAAAATTAGGTCGCTGTGAAATTGACAGACACAATGGAATTTTTGTTTTGATTTATATGTGGCCTTTTGCTACTAGCTTTCAAACAACAAATTTTAAAAATGACATACCTTGATACTGAATTGAAATGTACTTCTTTGCAACAACTATAATGGGATGCGGGTGGTATTAGTCCGGCCTTGCCGACAGCTCTAGTTTAAAATTGATAAAAAAAATATGTTGATTGTCTGATTGTTTTGGTAGTAAAGGCAAAAATATTGATCAGCAAGTTTGGGTCTTTAGAAGGCTCCAATACATGCAATTGGATGCAGTTCCTTGCATGAGGTATTGCCCACAAATGCCGAAGTGTTTGAGAGTCTGTTGTTTGTACGTTACCATGCATTAACTTCTGTTCCAGTTGAACCATTTCCATAAAATTGTAACATGATGATCCATCCTACAAAATAAAGCCTGGGATCGAAAATGAAGTGTCTACCCCTGCCTAGTTAGAAACAAGAGGCCCAAAGGTGCTAAAGTTGGTATTTTCATACTTTCAGCTATAGAGCATTCATTTTTTGTCTGAATTTGACGCAGTTTTTTATATAGATTTTGTATTAAAATATCTTTCAGTGGTATGTCAACAGATTTGATGTAGCTTTTACTGTTTCCAAGATACAAGGGACCATTTGTGCACATTGGTGCCATTCAATAACTTTGGTTTCAGTCAACCCATTTCCAGAAAATTGTAATATGATGATCCTTGCTACAGTCTGCAACCATTCGTTTAGAAACAAGAGGCCCAAAGGTGCAGAAATTGGTATTTTCGTACTTTCAGTTACAGAGCATTCGTTTTTTGTCCGATTTTGATGCAGTTTTTTCCTGTAGATTCCTTATTAAAATATCTTTCAGTAGTATTTCAACGGATTTGACGTACTTCTGCCATTGCCAAGATTCAAAGGAGAAAAAGGGCAATACCTTAAATCGTAACTTTTTCATATTAAATCTTATTTTGATGATTTTTTTTTCAAAGTATTTGTCTTGATTAGTACAAATACATGTAGGAAAAAGCAATGAATTTAACCTGTTGGCAGTCATTTTTTTTTTTAAAGATGTAAAAGGGGCTGAAAAAGATACATTTTAGGGTCTATAGATTTTAATTCATATGTCCAGCAAATTACTGTGTCAAGCACTAAACTGTGTCCACACTCATTAGTTCGCCTGTACAAAGTAGAGTCGGAATATTGTCCTCTCCTCGGCATCTGCATCTGCATGCGCATCCACAGATTAAATTTTACGTCCAAATGTTTTTCAGTAGATTCTGCTTGATGTAGAGTCATAAAACTTTGCATAGGGATGCGTCTTAGAAAATCTGATTTAAGTTTACGTCCAATTTTTTTCTAATAGGTTGTACTTGTAGAGTCAAGTAACTTTGCATAGGGATGCATCTTAGGGAGTCTGTCAGCCCTGTTACAAAATTATGTCACCTTGACTCAGATTTTATGCTTCAGTGGTCTTAGAAAATCTTATTAAAGTTTACGTCCAAGTTCTTTTTCCGACAGGTTCTACTTGTTGTAGAGTTATAAAGCTTTGCACATTGATGCAGCTTTGGGAGTCTGTCAGCCTGTCTACAAAATTGGGTCACCTTGACTTAGATTTCATGCTTCACTGATCTTAGAAATTCTTATTAAAGTGTGCGTCCGAGTTCTTCTTGATGTAGGGTCTTGTAACTTTGCATAGGGATGCATCTTGGGAAGTCTTTCAGTCTGTCAGCAAAATTAGGTCACCTTGACCTAGATTTCATGCTTCACTGATCTTGGAAAATCTTATTAAAGTGTACGTCCAAGTTCTTCTGGATGTAGAGTCTTCTAACTGTGCATAGGGATGCATCTTGGGAAGTCCTTTAGTCTGTCTACAAAATTAGATCACCTTGACCTATATTTCATACTTCTGTAGTCTTTGAAATTTGCTAAAAGTTTAGTGGCTAATGCCCGTTATGAGGCGAACTTTGTTGTCGGTGACATCCTATGTTTTTGTATGTTATTGCATTTGATTTTACGTATACATGTTTTATATGTTTGGGGCAATCTAGAGCTTGGCACAAATAGTGGGATTCCACCTTTGTTAAAGGCCTTGTGAACACCTATAGATTTATGAATTCTTCCGTTAAGTAGATGGAGTATGTTCTCCTTGACATTTATCCCATATCTTCTCTTTTTATATCTTAATGTATAGTTCTTACCTTTTCTAACAGTCTTCAACTGGAATGATGATTTTAATGGCATCGTGAAAGCTGTAGTAAGTAGGTAAAATTTGAAATTGTACTTTAGTTGCTAGTCTATTTACAAAAACCAGATCTAAACAGGTTCCTGCTTCTGTTGTTGGTCTATCGACAATCTGAATATATCCATATCTTGAGAGTGAGTCCACTAATTTGCTAGAATTTGTCTGCAATACATTGTCATTGAAATCTCCAACAATGATGGAAGGAATATTAAGCTCACTAATTTCCTCTATTAGTTGTAAAAGCTGTTCTTTAAACAATTGCAAAGGGTATGCAGGTGGTCTATAAACATTAACAACACACATTTGTAGAGGCTTCTGCATTATGACTCCCACAGCCTCAAGATTTTCTGTCTTGAAAATAAACTGAGAGTGACTGATGAGTTTCTTGGTAAAAATTCCAACGCCACCTCTTTGAGCAGTTGACAGGGTTTCAAAGACTGTGTTGTTTGTCGTATATGAATCTTTGCGTGATCTCAAGTAATGGTTGAAGTTTTCAAATACTGTTGAAGGAAATGTACTGTTTTGGGTCAGCCAAGTTTCTGTTACACATACTACGTCAGCTTCCATAAATTTTTTCATATTCTGTATGTCTGAAAGATGTGGAATGAGTCCTTCTGTATTGTGAAGAATAATTTTAAGCATTTCTGATGAACTGTCAGCTAATAATTCTGGAAGGAATTCTGGCATTTTCTGTAAGGCTTCTGTAATGTCAGATGATGAGTAAATAGTTTGTGGATCAAAGTTCAGTATATGTAATCCTGATAATGTGGTGGAACGACTTAAAGCCACATATGCCATGCCTGGTTGAAATATGCCTTTCAGAGATACAACTAAACTATTTACGGTCATCCCTTGTGTTTTGTGGATTGTTGCAGCATAGCCAAGTTTCAATGGGAACTGCTTCCTCATGACTTGTTTTCCACAGAGACTGTCCTCAAACAATTCTATCCTTACTGATGATTTCTTTGACTTATCTGTTACATTCTTACTCATATGCTTTTGTCCAATCTTTGCATTGTCAAATTTAACAAAAACTGCAGTTATCTGTTTAGAAGTGTCCTGTTGTATAGATGTTATTACACCAAAAGCACCATTCACTAAGCCATCTTCGGTGTCAAGGTTTCGTGTTAACATGACACGTGCTCCAACTCCTAGCTTCAGGGTGGTCTGTAAGTCTTCAGCTGCACAGTTTGAGTATGGATTTTCCTTTAGGCACATTTTCCCAGTGATAACATCTCGACAATAGTCCTTAGCCAATGAAATGTAGACTGGAGAACATTTCTTTTCAATCATGTAATCATTGTGGTTGTTAACCTCTTTATTGGTAGCAAAAATATGAAGGACATCCTCTGCATCAGATGGTGTGTAATCATAAGATACTGCTTTCAAGGCGTCAAAATCACCAGGAAGTAATGCTGTTTCGCGGCTATGAGTCCTCAATCTGTTCAGCATGTGAGCAAAGCTACTATCTTCCTTTTGTCGCATCACTTCAGTAAGAGTGGCAATTTTGAAGTATGCATTCCATAAATCTAAGAAATTTGACTGTTTGATCTTATATAGTGGGATACCTCTGACTGGAGGGAGCTGGCGAAAATCACCAACAGCAATGACAGAAATGTTTCCAAATGGTTTCCTTGAGTGCTTCAGTTGTGACAGACGGCCATGTATGTAGGTTAGAATTTTGTGATCAACCATTGAAATTTCATCAATTATCAATATCTGTAGACAGTCCAGTTTACTTCGAAGTGTGTTGAGTGAGTTTTCCGAAAGAGGTTGATATGGTAATTTAATGTTCTTGTTAATTGAGAATGCAGAGTGAATGGTTAATCCGTCAATGTTGAAGGCAGCAGTGCCAGTTGGTGCAGTTAATAAAACTGTAATTGAATCAGGAGTATTTGAATGTTTTGATAAAATCCTGGTTGCTTCATGATATATACACCGTATCAGGAATGACTTCCCGGTACCAGCTCCTCCAGTCAGGAACAGGTGAAATGGTTCTGGTTGCTTGTTCCATAGTAGTTGTAGGCACCAGTCTCTGACTTTGTAAAATACTCTTTGCTGAATTTCATTCATATTCCGTGAGGCTTGCTGCATTGACTTCTGTGAGATTTTTGGAGGTTCATAGGAAAAAGAGTTAGTAGTTGAAGAGTTCTGGTTGACTGCAAGTTCTGGTATTGGGTCTTGTTCATCCATATTTTCCACTGATTTTTCCATTAAATCATCGAGTCGTTCAGCTTCTGCTTCTGGAGCAACTGATGCCCACATATCTTCATGCAGTTTTCCATCTTGCAAATCCTGCCATGCCTTATCTAAAGTTTGTGCATCTATTTCAAAATGGTGTTGCTTTTCCTCAATGATTTTTTATATTTCTATCCCATTGTAAAGTCCATTTGCAACATAATCTACAAAGTCGGTGTAGGTTTCTGGTAATTTGATTTGATCTCTGTGTGGAAGATAGAGTTGTAGGGCAGTCAAGTAATATTCATTTGCATTTTTGCTGATGTTAAACCTTGGAAATCTGACTACAGCTTCTTTGCCAGGTCGTCTTCTTTTGATGAAGCCTAATCCTTTCTGAAGTTCAAATACAGGAAGTGATGGAGTATTCCTGGTTTTCGGAACCTGTGATTGAGATAAGATTCTGTACTTGGATGAGAATTCGGCTAAGGACATGTCATTGAAATCAGATGTATTTGGTCTGGCATAGTACCTATCATGAATTGATGTCATCCAGATATTGTCATCTGCATCTCCTTGCTTTGATCGTGCTTTGATAACATTTATTGGCAAGGACATCTTGAATATATTGCTGCCTGCTGGTATAAATACTACATCCCTAGAGCAGTCTTTCAAATGCATCCCACATACACGATAAATAGCCTCCTGAGCAGACAGTTCTCTGTTTTGCAAGTAAGCATGACCAATTTTCCTCATAGCACTGGCAGCATCTACATTTCCTTCCTCAGCCTCCTTTTGGGCATTTTGTAGTAAATCCCCCATTTCCATTTCTGCTTTGCTGATATAGGAGAGTATATATGCTACGCAAGCATATGAATCGGTGACAAACTGAATGTCCAAATTTGCGTTCCATGCCAAAGAGAGATGTTCATTATAATTATTTATCCATATATCTGTTAGTTTTCTCTGTAGGTGAAGTGTTTCTTGTGGCAACAGCTGTCAGACTTTCTGTATATTGTGGATATGTTACATTAACCAACTGCAGAATTTTGGAAAATGAAAAGTTGTTCTGATCATTTGATGAGAGTAAGGTCCAAATATCCCTGAGTATTTGTTTTGAAGTTCGTGCTGATGCTTTGGACATTTCATCTAACTGTTCTTCAGAAGGCATTTCTGTACTGGTAATATCTAAGTTTTCTTCTGTATCAACTCTTGCAATAAATGTTTTTAGAACTGGCGGTCGTGGAAAATTAAATCGACATACTGAGGAATACTTTTTGCAGGATTTAGAGTGTGATTTACTATGCATCTGTACTGTTGTAATAATGTTGTGTAGCTCAGGTTTTTCATCCTTGTCAGGCAAACTGCATTTAACATAACGATCAATAAACTGGCAAATTTCAGCATCTGTATTTTCGTTCAGCTTTGGTGCATCTTTTATCCATAGCAGGCAGTGAATGTGGGGTGAACCCCTCTGTTGAAACTCGGTCCGGTAAAAGTAATCAGTAACTTGTCCAATAGGGTTTGATGGTGACATGAGTATATCTGAGAACAATGCCTTTACTCGATGATCAAACATTCTTGCGCATAACACAGGATTATCATTTATCAAGTTGCACTTTTCTGACCATTCAATATCCTCAGCTTTTCGACCATCGTTATTTAAGTGAAGTAATGTCTCTATAACTTCCTCCCACCTCAACTCAGCAGCAGAAAATGTCACAAACCACGTCGGAATTCCCAATTGCCTGATCATTGCATGAATGTCCTTCATAGTGCGTTGCCAATAAGGAGGCGTCCCTCGTACAGGCTGTAAAAATCTGTAGCCACTGTCTGATTTCAATATATTGCTTATATTGTTGGAATCCAGGATCATTGAAGCAGTGAGATTTTTGCCATCCTCTGTTGTCCCTCTTCCTTTACGTAAGGCTAACGAGATATTTGATGAAATGTAATTCAACTCCGTGACATATTGTGCAAAAAACAGAAATTCTTTGTTTGTGGCAAAACGGCTGTCGGCAGAGAACAATCTTGAATTGAAATACTTGGATGGTGTTAATTTAATTTCACGCTGTTCAAAAAGTCCAAAATGTCCTCCTGGTAGTAATGTAGGAAAGGCCATTAAATCAGAGCCCTCTTCTTGGAAAATATTTAAGGGATTCTGCTTTTCTGCTGGTGCAATACATAGAGTTTTATTACTGTCAAGTATGTCTTGGCCGATATCTACAGGCTGGAAGCAGGTTTCAACCGGTATAGTGTAATCTTTTTCGGACTGTTCATCATTGTTTTCTTCATCATCACTACATTCACCGGTGTCATCAGGTTGTACCAATTCACTGTTGTTGATGTCATCAAGCCACTGATTATCTAGAGTAATGTTTTCATAAAAGCTGTTATGTTCTTTCAAGTACTGTAAAGCTTCCAAAACATTTGTCGGGTTTATCCACTGGTAGGTATAGTAGCCTCTGTATGACAACTTCCTTTTCAGTTTGACTTTGATTAATTGAGCATCATTCATAGTTCTTGGCAGGGAAGTTGTAACGCTGTTCAAGTCAGACGGCACATTCACGACAGGTCCTTTCATACCTTTCTGTCCTCCTCTTGGTAATGATAGCAACTTCATAAAGGGTATCCTTAAAGAAATCAACTGTCTTTCAAGCACATTTAACTTTTTAAGAACTGGTGGAACTGGAGGTAGATTGAGATCATTGATGTATGCCTGAGGTGGTATTTGTGCCTTCCTGAGGTAAGTATCACATGTATGGCAGATCCATTCGTTGTCAGTCTTCAATTTAGTCCTAAATACACAGTCATCATTGCATGGCAGTTCTTTACAGTTATGATTGTCTGCAGTTAAGCATCTGGCAGCATTGTCATTCAGTTTTCCATTAACAAAATATCTCTGTCTTTTACACTCCTTAACTTGCTTCTTGTACAGTATTCTAATGCAGACAATACAAACAAAGTGTGGAGTGTTTCTAATGTTCTTCCTAAATCTGTCTATACATTTGACAAGTGACTTTCTGGAACTGACTACTCTCTGCTTCTTGGATTGTTGTATTGATGGATTAGAATAATACTTCTCTTTGAGATATTTTTTCAACTTTGCTTGGAATAGTGGATCTGATGAGTACTTTTGGATGGATGATGCTTTCAAGTGGTTTCTAAATGAATGAAATCTCCTGTATTTGATTTTTGAATATTGTTTAACTGTTTCTCTGTGAAGTTATCTGTACTGTACTTTTGACATGAGTACTGTTTCACGCTGTTTCTATGAGAAGTGTTTTGAGAATACTTCTCTCTGGAGTACTGTTTCACGCTGTTTCTATGAGAGGCATTTTGAGAATACTTCTCTCTGGAGTACTGTTTCACTGTGTTTCTATGAGAAGTATTTTTTAAGTACTTTTGTATGGATATACTCCTCAGCTGAGATCTAAATGTTGAGTTTGTGCAATACCTAAAGTGAGATGACTGTTTCTTTTGTTCTCTATACTTTGCTGAAGTCCAGTATCTTCTCTTGTCAGCAAGTCTTTTCTGTAGTCGGTACTGAGTAGAAGTCCAGTATTTTCTCTTTTTATCCTTTTTTTGTAAATCAGCAAATGACTTATCCACTTTGTATTTTTTGTTCTGATACGTCCTGCATTGGATTTGTTTTCTTTTACGGAAGTCAGAATTACTCTGATACCTATTGGTCAACTGTGAAAATGTGTAACACTCGTGAGGTTGAACAGTATCTAATATCTGTGAATTCTCAACAGCTACAACCACATCAAAATGATTTTCATCTCTGTGGAATAGGTATAGGGCTTTGTTATGAGTCACATTATTAGGTGAGTGCTTTAACCATGTCCAATGTACTCCACTTTTAGAATATATGAAAATGGTAGTCTGAAGTAAAATTGAAGCTGTCATAATTTCTACCTCTGTTGCCCAAGTTCTGTCATGCTCCATTGCACTTGTTTTAAGATATGTAGATACATTCTCTTTACATTTCTGTGGTAACAAGAATTTAATGTCATGTGAGTTTGTTTTCATGGATTCACAAATTCTCTGACGCAAAAGAAATTGATGCTCCTCAGTTCCAGTTATTACGTATGATAAAGCGTTGAAGAAACAGTTTCCATCTGAACAGATCTTATGAAAAGTTGTTGGTTTAGTTAACGGTAAAGTTGGGACTGATGGTTGACCTGATTCTGGAAAATGTGGTGATGGTATATCCAATGTACTTATGATGTAATTTCTCCAGCTGTTATCAACTTGTAGATACTGGAAAGTTTGCTGCACCTGTAAAAGAAATATATATGTAAATGTCTGGATTTTTCTCCAAATAACATTTTTATGAATGTTTAAAGAGTGTTTGAAGGTTTGAGAAGTTATAAACAATTAAAAGCTGTTAAAACCAGTTCAGATAATTGTATATTTGGGATGATCGCTCATAGATTATCATATTACTGTAAGTTTTCAACACTCGTCAAGACTTTTACATTAAACTTGTATTTAGATTTTGTTGAAATACTTTGTAATTGGATTGTGCTCGTGATCTTATCTTCATAATTTTAGTTCCTATGCTTATTTTTTGTTGTAGGTACTGAAATAATTTGAAATGAATTGTTTCTTATCCTTAATAAAGAGAATATTTCAAATAATATTGCAGTGGTATAAAAATTCAAAGTGATAAAAATTATTGTCAGAATATCCTACCTGCATTCTTTGTTGCTGTTTACGTAGCTTGTCTTTTTTTCGGGAGGATCTAGTACTCTTTCTTGCCATACTGTATATTCTATTGTTGTTGGGGAAATGGAATATCCTCACTCTTTGTCTGTTATGTTAACTTCAGATCTTTCAGCTACTTCAGACCTAAAAATTTTTTTTAAAGTTTATTATCAAATCACAACACTTAAAACCAGACAAATGACATTTCTTTGGTAAGTGCACATATTTTTCGGGTCATACGGATATTATTAAAACTAGTATCCTAGTCATCCAAATGTTATATTTACTTTTGTTTTTCTATATCATAAAAATTAACAGGGGAACCAAAGTACATTTCAATTACTTTTGTTTTTCTGTATCATAAAAATGAACTGGAACCAAAGTACATTTCAACAATGATTCAGTTTGTAGTATTAAGCCTTTCATCCATTTATAGTGCACAAACGAAAGTATTTCAATGATCTTTAGTCTGGTTTTTATACAAGAATAATGCAATTACACAACATAATATAAACGTATTTAAATATATCCTGTTACTAGGATAATACATCTTATAATGACTAAAGTATAAAGCTAATATTAAACATCTTGTTATATATCAACAACTGCAAAATAAAATAATCTATGATAAATTTTCTGCAATGAAGACACATTATATAATTTATATTGTGATGTCAGATCCAGTTATGTTACCAACAAATGTCATCCGACATCTAATAAAAAAAAAATCCACATTAAAAGGAAGACAACATATCTGAAAAATATTATCGTGATCAACATATCAAAGAAAAATAGATTATAAAGCAGTCAAAAAACAATATATCTATTGCTGAAGGATATATATATATATATATGTATATGGGGAAAACCTGGAATGTCTCAAGGAAATTAATATCAAGTAGGAAAATACAATAATATCAATAGGAAGTGTATGTATTTATCTATGCATATAAATAGTGAGAGCATATGAAAGCAGTTTTAACAAAGTTTATGAAATAAATTGTCAATGTGCAACTGTTTCAATCCTGTGGATCTTGTCGGTTTACAATTTTAGGTTGTTTTATGTGCTTGGTTGTGATGAATTATCATCAGCTGTAGTAACATCCAACAACTCTTGTGAAGCTGTAGTTACATCCACCAACTCTTGTGAAGCAGTAGGAGTAGTCATAGTATCATGTACTGACTCCTGAGAAGCAGTCACAGTAGATGTAGTACTGTGTTGGGAAGAAGTAGTGATAACTGAAGTAGCTGAAGTAGATGCTGATCCCTGTGATGACAATAAATCATCTGAAAATGAATCATCCAAAGTTTCTCCCAATAAAGCAGATAAACTTTGGACTTTATCTTTAAGAGTTTTGATTCTATCTTTCAATGAGTTGTTTTCCCTGAAAAGGAAGGTATTTCTGGAAGTGAGAGTTGCATTCTGTTGGAATGCTGCATTGTACTGGAGTTTCATATCATTCACTAAAAAGGTAGATCTTTTGTGACTGGCACTCAAAATCATTCTACATTTTTCCAGTTCGTAAACTGTTTCTTCATTTTCTTTCGTATTAGCGTGGTAAATACAGCACTTCAGGTGAGTGTCAATATTTTCATGTGTTACTGAAAGGTGCTCTGTCAAATTTTCAATTTTTTTGTCTCTTTGAAGGGCTTGTCATTCTCAGAAATTAGAAAACTAATAATTAAAATCACTGCTGAAAATAATCCTGTACATATGCCATTTTATCCAGCAAAAGGCCTACATAACAGACAAATGAAGGCCATCAAATGTCTTTATTGATATCATGCTAATAGTGTTATATCATCTGTGAGTGTGTCCTGGCTTATGAAATGACAAAAATTGAGAAAACCACGAAAATTGGTGTTCATGAATAAAAGTGTTCCACAGTAGGTGCAGGTTAAAACAACATACTTTATTGTCAAATATAGTCACTGCAAAACAGCCAAGAACTGCCTAAAGAAATTTGTAAGGCTCATACAAATAAACTTTAAATTGTATGAAAATGCAGATATATTGTCTAGGTATCATTGTTGGTTTTAATGTTATTTCTTCTTCCGTATGCATACAGAATTTATAATTTGTAGCTTTATGATCAGTTAAATAATTGCAAAACATATTAGAATTTCCTCTTGCTTTGAAGCTTTATTCTATAGTCAAAAGTTACTGGGCTTATAATTCTAATGAACACAAGGTCGAACACACAATATCTGGAGACCCCCCAATCCAGATTGTAATGGGGACATAACAGTATTTCAGTTTAAAAAAGTCTTTTCAATACACATAAAATTATTGAAAATGTCCTTACAGTAAGTACAGATAATAGAAATGTACATGTATTGTACACATGTGTTTTGTTACGTATGTTGACAGGAGGCAATGATGATGATGATGATGTTATATCAACCAGTGATAGTGATATAAGCTCAGCATACGTTAAGGCTAAGCCACATCAGCTCTGCACGCAAGAGGCGCCACTCTCTTTCAACCTTTTGGAATCAACATATATCGCATTTCTGAATATAAATATTCCAACTGACAATGCACTGACTCTTTGAAAATGATATGCAAAAGGTTGGCATAGCCATAAACATTTTTTTATAACTCAGGATCCTGTGGTCCATTGTCACCTCTATCATGTTTCATTTGATCTGTAATACATACTTCAAGCAGCCTTACACAAATATCCACAAGATGTTGATGCACTGAAAAGCACTGAAAATAATATTCATAGGATAGTAACTCTCTGAAAATAAAATAAAAACACATCAAACATGTTTTATAAAAAAATGAAAAATGAACCTGTTGCCATGGAAACAGCAGTCTTGTTTTAAAGTAATAATTAAAAAAAACTGTTCTGAAATTTGTATATCACATTTTTATAATGTTAGACATATTCAGAAGGGAAAAAAGTCAAATATAAATTTGAACATCCTCCCTCTTTTCCATGACAACAGCAGCCATTTTGTAACATAGCAACTCAAGATACCCTCCCACTATTGATAAAACCCAACTAATACAAACTTGAAAACAATTTGAGAGCAAAAAATTGAAATTTAGAAACATACCCCCTTTTTGTTTCCATGGCAACTGGGGCAAAGTTTCTCCTACCGATTTCATTTTTTTTTGCATAATTCAATAAAGTTTGATGCAGACAGTTCATATACAAAGTTTGATAAAGATCTGCTCAGCAGTTATTGAAAAAACTGCAATTTCAGTTTTTTTTAAATTCATAATTTATCCGTTTCCATAGCAACGGCAGATATTTTGAAAATTCTAATACTCAGAAGCACTTCTAGTCATGTCGGGTAATAATCCTATGAAGTTTTATCTAGTTTGGACGAGTAGTCTCCGAGAGACAGTTTCACTGGCGAAGGAGAATAATAATAACAAGAAATTCTGTGATTGCAAAGCAAGTCACAAAAGTCCCCCAAACGAACCCGCACT
>JAOXYH010093186.1:0-10661 GCA_028566455.1 Botula fusca
TGAATAAAATAGTTAAACGAAAACAAACAACAGAAAAAAAACCAACAAAACAACCAACAAAAACCAAAAAAAACAAACAAACAAATAAAACAAAATCATGGAGGCAGTCGGAAACGACAGCTATCTCCGCACCCCTTCATACTATATTCCTGCTGTTAAAAGTACTACAGTACTTGCATAATGTTTTTTAACATAAATTTTACAGAAATACTAAGCAATTCGGGTCTTAAATACATCCCCAGTGGGCTCCAGGTATTGTGCATCTGCATAAGGTGTATGACAACAATGTATTGAAAGAAAATGTCACAAGGTTAAAATTTCAGTCCAACCTAGACCCCCAGTGGGACCCAGTTGTTGAAAATATTACCTCTAAAACCGTACTGTACATCAATTCATATATGCCAATATCGTATAGAAATAAAATGTATAAAATGAGAAATAAACGTATTCACGTCACAAATTAAATTGACAATTTTTGGACTCAGTGGGCCCAAAACTTTCGAAAATCCAAATTCTGAAACCTTCTTGCTCATCTGCATACTACTGTATAGAAATAAAATGCAAAAAACAAAGAAGGAGTTCCACTGACGAGCTTTTTAACATGAAAAACCTATTTTTACCAGACCCATCAATCAAAAAAATTTCAAACCTTTCTGCACATCTACACATAGTAAGGAACAATTCTATTCTGTGATAAATAATGAACGAGAAGTTCTAATAACGAGGCAAGCTAACGGACAGACAGACGGGCCCATTATAATATATCCGAACTTTCTTTAGAAACGGATATATAAATCAAAACAAAAACATGCAGTTAGTCGTGTTGAAAACTACATCATCAGTGTACTTTTTGAAATTTAGCCCTGGTATATTACATGACAAATCGGATTTAATTAGTGTGAAAAAAACAAAGTGTGATACATTTCATACCGATTTTGATGCATCGGATGTGCACATTTCATGTGATTGAAGCAATGTGAGGAAAGTCCAGTACAGTTGGGAAAAATGGTACGAAAAACCTTAAAAAAAATTTGAACAAGGAAGGACAAACAGTGACAGTAACAGACAATTTCTGTCGACAATAACTTAGCAAATCAGAACGATTTCTTGTTAAATGGAGAAAGACGTTGGGTTGTTTTCTCCCATTCCCATAACAGACATGAGTAAATGAAAATAAGAACAAAAGGGGACAAGTTTTTAGATTGAAAAAATGGATGTATGGTAGGTGTACATCAGACAAAATCACATGAAACTACCAGGAAATAATCACAAGGGAAAGAACAGCTTTTCGTTTGCCGTTGTTCATCTTTAGGATTGTTGTAAGGTTCGTTCTATATAATTCCAACTGGATCACGTCATTTTAAAATCTACAGGAAAGTAAGCATAGTAGACTTATTCTCAATCAACTCCCAGTTGTTCTATCTATGTAAACTAATATAATGCTGAATTCTGTCTGCCGCCTAATGGCAATGTTCGGGACAGCAAATGTTAAACTACGTGTACCGGCAGCAACTTACCAGTGAAGATATGATCAAAATAATAGAAGTTTTTGTATGAAATAATCCAATTCATAGCAGTTAAACTGACATATGTTTTTATCAAGTTTGCTAGTATGTCTTTTAGTTTTTAGTAGTTTTTACAAATACTGTAAATACTGTTTCCAAATTATTAAGTTTTTAAAGGAAATTAACATGCATAGTAAATATAATTATAAGTTAAGTCGTGAGTATAATAGAACTGTTTTACATCTGAATCCGTTATTTTACCTGGACATTTCTTGTTTTATTGTCAAGACATTTATTTTAGTGTTTATTTGAAGTGCGTTATTTGATTGAAAAAAAATTGTTTCCGCCGCTATATAGCTGAAATAACGTTGACGCGACGTTACGTATACAGTACTTGCACCATTAGGCGTTACTATTTTAGCGGTCAGTCAGAATTCATCGATCAGTAAAAAATCAGCCAAACACCAGTCAAAAACACTTCACCAATCAGTCATAAGTCAAGGTGGTCATCAAGGTGGACGAACGTGTTTCTACTAAGAGAGATTTACAGTTGATCAAAGTTACTAAGTATACACACACTTTTCAAATTAATACTAGTACTATCGTATCAGACATTGATACTTATTTGATATCTTATTGATTATTGTCTATTTATTAGACAATATTTTGATTTTGTTGTTGTTGGGTGAGTACATTTCACTCACGCAAAAACATGTCACAAACAGGTGACACACCAATAGTAGAAGAACCATATCCCCATACAGGTAATTTGTTTACAAGTCATTATGTAGAAGATATGGAAGAGAATGAGGAGAATATTCCTCAAAAAGATGAAGGTTTTGAAAAAGTACAGTCATTAAAGAGAAGGAGATACAGAACAAACTCTAATTCTAATGGGTTGTTCAACAGGGATACCCCTGAAGAGTGGGAAACAAGGTATAACCCACAAGACACAGTCGATATAAAAAAGGTCAAAATGGCAAACCCTAGATATGTTTTAGTAATCAGTAGCAGAACAAAAGACTTGTCAAAAGAAAACCCTATTTCAATACAAAAAGAATTAAATAATTCCATTGGAGTAGCAAAAAGAATTGAAAAAACCAGAACTGGTAGCATTGCTATTACGTGTATAGATGGCACTCAGTTTTATAGAGCCAAGAAGATGCAAACTTTACTGGGTCATAAGGTACAAGTTACTCTACCTTTATCACTGAAGATTTCAAAAGGGTGTATATATAGAGTTCCTACCACTATGCCTGAAGAAGAAATTCTAGAAGCAGTCAGAGTGCAAAAGGTTACAAAAGTAAAAACGACTGAACTACTATGATAAAGAAAAAAAGGTACCTGTCCCAAGCACTACAGTCTGTTTGACTTTCGATATACCAGAATTGCCCGAAAGGGTAAATCTGGAATATCGAAGTTATAGAGTCAAAATATTTATACAGAAAAGCATTCAATGCTTCAAATGTCAAAGATATTGTCACCATAGTGACAATTGTAAAGGCACCGAAAGGTGCAGAAAGTGTGGTAATGATCACAAAACACAAGATTGCCAAAATGATAATGAAAAATGTGCAAATTGTAAAGGTAATCATAGTTCTAACAGTAAAGAGTGTCCATGGTTTGAGAAAACAAAGAAAGCAAATAAAACTATGGCAATAGAAAAACTCACATTTAGAGAAACACTTATTTTCAATGAGAAAAAAGAAAAAACAGAAAAGAAAAAAGCTGAAGAGAATCAAATAAAAATAGTAAAACAACAGGAAACGGAGAGTAAAAGTACTCCCTCAGTAAAAACTGTTAGTAAAGATGATATAGTACCATTTGTTTACCAAATGTGTAAAGTGTTTGAGAAAATAGATAAACAGAGAATTGATACAATAGTTAAGTTATGTGCTACATACTTGGGTATGAAAATTACACCAAAGTGGCTAGAGGATGCTAACTCCCTAGGTACACAGTGCTATGTAGTTTAATGAAATATAAAGTTACAATGTCCATAACTTTGAATATGGCTATGCTAGGTATATTTATATTGATTATGTTTATACTCCATCAATGGAATTGTCAGAGTCTCAGAGCTCATGGCCCAGAATACTTGCAGTCCTTGTAAAAAAATCCCCATTTACCAAACGTAATATGCTTACAGGAAACATGGTGTACTTCAGAAGAAGACCACCCTCTTATAAATGGTTACACATTGGCCTCATTTTCAGTACGTACTGAAAAAACGAGGTGGTACAGCAATTTATACCAGAAATAATAGCATATATAACAAAGCTGATATAAAGGATAATAACTTTGAAATATGCAGTATCAATTATAAATTAGATAATAGATATATAACAATTGTAAATTTGTATGACACCAACAGAGATACTAAGAAAGAACATTACATAAATATTTTGAATCAGTTACAGAATGAGTACATATTATGTGGAGATTTCAATGCCCACAATCAACTGTGGGGTAGCTCTCGCAACGATACAAAAGGAAACCAGTTAGGTGAAGTTATACTAGAGCATAACATAGTTGTGCTTAATAATGGACAGGGTACCAGATTAAACCCAGTTACCCTTGAAACTAGTGCCATAGATCTAACATTGTCAAGTCCAAATATAGGTAGTAAAAGCTTATGGTCAGTTAATCAGTATACCACATATGGAAGTGATCACCATTTGATTACTACTACTATAAATGAAAAACCAAATACAGTTGAACAGCAGCCTATCTCGGTCTGGAAATATCAGAAAGCGGACTGGAATGCATTCTCCAGACTATGTGATAAATATATTGTACCTGATCTGATCACATTGGATACAGATGAGGCTAGTTCAGGTGTAACTGATGCAATTCTTAAAGCGGCTGGAGAGTCCATTCCAGTCAGAAATAAGAAAACCAGTAGTAAACCAAGTGTTCCATGGTGGAACAATCAATGTACGGAGGCTGTCAAAGCTAGAAATACGGCAAAAAATAGGGCAAAACATACTGGACAGGGTGTAGATTTTCTAGAGTATAAAGAAAAGGAAAAATATTGTAAGAAAACTGTAAAAACTGCCCAAGACACATATTGGCAAAAATACTGCAATGATTTGAATACAGATAGTAAATTATCAGATGTATGGAATACGATTAAGCATATGAGTGGAAAAAATACTAAAAGTACAAGTATCCCAAATATAATAGAAAAAAATGTTATATATGACACACCAGAGATGAAAGCTGAACTATTTGCAAAAAATTACCAACAAGTTAGCAGTGATAGTAATTATGACAAGGAGTTTAGAAAGAACAAAAGTAAAGTAGAGAAAGATAACTGGAATAGAACGGTCAAAAGTTTTGAAGATAATAAACACTGTATCAATGATGAATTTACATTACAAGAGTTGAAAGAATCACTGAAAGAAACTAGTGATTCCTCACCAGGGAAAGATCAGATAACCTATAGAATGATGAAAAATATGTCGGATAAAGCACTCAGTGTCATTCTATTACTCTACAATAAAATATGGTTTTCACAACAGCTGCCAAAAGTATGGAAGCACTCTGTTATAATTCCTAGCTATAAGTATGGAAAAAATCCCCACGAAGTTAAAGCATATAGACCAATTGCCTTGAACTCCAACTTGTGTAAAGTAATGGAAAAAATGATTAATAATAGATTACAGTGGTACCTGGAGAAAAATAGCTTATACTCTCCAACACAGAGTGGGTTTAGAAAAAATAGAAACACAATCGAACAGGTTATCAGACTAGACAATGATATACAAAAATCCTTTATTAGTAAACAACATACAGCAGCAGTATTTGTCGATTTCGAGAAGGCGTTTGACATGCTTTGGGCAAAGGGGTTGATTATTAAGATGGAAAAATTAGGTATTAAAGGAAATATGCTAGGCTGGGTTTACAATTTTCTCAGTAATAGGACACTAGAGGTTAGAATCAATAGTATAAATTCTGAAATATATAGTATAGATAACGGAACACCGCAAGGTAGTTGTATTAGTCCTACACTATTCAATATTATGGTCAACGACATAAAAGAATGTATTCAACATTCAAGAGTTTCACAGTTTGCAGATGACAGTGCCATCTGGCTAAGTCATAAAAATATTAAGTATCTTATGAAGAACATACAAAAAGATATAGATAATTTATATAACTGGTGTAACACATGGGGTTTTAAATTGTCGACTACAAAAACAGTGTGTATGCTATTTACAAAAAGTCGTAAAATCAAGGAGACTTTTAGCCTTAAATTAGGTAAAGATAAAATATCAATAGTAAAAGATCACAAATTTCTAGGTATGATACTAGATAGCCAACTGAACTGGACTAAGCATGTTAAGTATATAGAGCAAAGATGCATGAAAGTTATAAACATTATGCGTGTATTAACTGGTACAACCTGGGGGGCAAAAAGTCATACATTAAGGTCTATATACATTACTCTTATTAGATCCAAAATAGATTATGGGTGTGAGTTATATAACACAGCATCATACAGTACTAAGAAAATATTAGATAAAATACAAACAGCTGCTCTGAGAGTATGTACGGGGTCCATGAAATCGTGTTCTCTAGCAACATTACAAGTAGAAATGGGAGATCCTCCCTATGAAGAGAGAAGGAAGGCACTCATAGCCAAAACAGCACTTAATATATATAGTCATGACTCGGATCATCCTGCTGTGCAGTCACTAAGGGATGACTTTACATACAAATATTATGATAAAAATATAGATAATAGAAGAAAACCTTTCAAACTTTTATCTGATGAATTATTGCAGTCATTTGACATTAATATAAAAGATGTATACCAGGATAAGCAGTCCCCAATCCCTCCTTGGTATTTAATACAACCTATAGTCCGTACACAATTGCACGACATCATTACAAAACAGGACTTACCAGCACTTATTAAAAGTGAAAGTGATATAATGATTGATACCCAATATCAACATTATTTGAAAATCTTTACAGATGGTTCTAAAGATCAGGACAAACAGCTGTCAGGCTGTAGTTATGTTGTACCCGAACTTAAAATATACAGAAGCTATAAACTCCAAAAACATGTATCTATTTTTGTTAGCGAACTCATGGCTATCCTATTAGCCCTTGATTTCATTGAAGAGTTTATGTGTCATAGAGTAGTTATATTTGTTGACTCACTATCAGCTTTACAGTCCTTACAAGGTCCCCTGTTCAAACCAAGTAACCATCTTATAATAGATATATTCCACAAAATAACGTTTCTTACAAAAATAGGAATAACAGTCATATTTGAGTGGATACCCAGTCACGTTGGAGTATTAGGTAATGAATTAGCAGATAAATTTGCTAAAACGGCTTTATTAATGGATAAGTCGTATATACATATACCTATTATGAAGGCCGATATAAAAACAATTTCAAAAAGTATTCTTACTGTTCTCTGGCAAAAATCCTGGGATAATAATGAACATGGTAGACACTTATATGAAATTGTGAAAGAAGTTAAGTTATACAAGATTTTACCGTGTATGAGAAGAGAAGAAGAAAGGTTGCTATTCAAGCTTCGTTCGGGACATTTTTATAATAATAAACATTTGCATAAAATTGGTAAAAAACAGACAGATTTGTGTGAAGAGTGTTTGCAAGTAGACAGCATTCAGCATTATCTACTAGAGTGTAGAAAATATAACTCATATAGGGAAATTATGATTCAAAAAATGAGAGATCATGGAGTTAGCACGTTCACACTTAACTATATTCTATCAGGGGAAACAAAAACACGTGTTCCTCTTATTGAATATGTCAGACATACAGACAAATATGTCAAATGAATCTCCTCATTATGTTATTACATTGAGGTAGGCTATAGTGGCATTTTACATTTTAACACATAAAAAATGGGGTATACCTATAATAGGATGGACAAACGTCCAGCCCTACTAAAAATATGTTACAATGTGTATATAAATATTAATATAGTTTTAATTATTTTTACTACTCTGTAGTAACTGTTAGTTGTTCTACTATTGTTCACCTTTACCATTAGGTACCTTTAAACAAATTAGACCTATAAACAATTCAGTCCAACCCACACAGTAGAAATACGAAATATAGGTACAAGTACCTACATTCTACAGTCATTCTACTTACTTTTAAATAAATTATTAGATATCATACTCTCTATGCAGCCAAAATAGTAGCCTTCTTGCGATTTTAGATTTTACATTTAAAAAAAAAACACAGGGTATACCTATATTAGGATGGAAACCATACCAGCCCTACCAAAAAAAAATATAGATCAACCATGCATTTTATAAGCACATAGTTACAGTGAAAGAGAAAATAGTCATTAATAAACATTGACCAGTGACATATGCATACTACGCATGTTTTATACTTTATTCACGGTTCTGAGGTTACTTACCGTGAGTTAGCAAAAGGACTAGTTCTGTGTCTCCAATACTTCCGTACACCTTTATTTTATTCATATAATATATTATTATATTCCTAATTCCAATTACAGGTGACTATTATCGTATATACATACCATAAGTTTTAGTATAATTCTCTACCCACCCAAAAATATTTTATACATTTCAAGTACTAGAATATACAAGTTAGTTATACACACCAAAGTGTATACAGATGTGTTTTAACTAATGTCAATATCTTGTACAGGGAAAAAAAATAAATAGAGCAAGTATATACAATCATACTCACGGATGAAACCTACAATTGATATCAACTATGTTCTTTCAGGTAATACTAACAGCAACAAAAGCAGGTATATTGTCATATTTATTGTTTGCTTAAGCTTTACAAATTACAGCAGCACGCATGAGTTAGCATATATCTTTAGTTTGCTTTAATATAACCATTCTTTAATATATCCACAAACCATCATCAGTGAACATTTATTTTTTTTTATTTTTTCAATATCGGAAAAAAGGCAGTAAGGCTAAACATTTGCAAATCGGCTTCATACTACAATTAGTTACACAGTAAGGGTTGTGCATTGACCTATAGTATGCTTAAACAGTCTCCAAATAGTAACACGCATGTGTTTCTAATATAGCTTTGCTAGTATTTATTTGCTTTAATATTTGCTTATTTGATTATAGCTTAGTTACTTGGCTAACACTTGATGCAACTGCTTTTTACAGGATAACGTATGTTTATAAACACGCTAAACTCCTATAGGCAACTACTCATAATTATTTATAAATGAAGTTAAGTAACACTCATCTTGAATCTGTAATTCCTATTTAACGAAATCGTCATTTAAAGTGATCCAAAAAGTAAAGTCAGTATCGAATCTAGTATCTAGAAATCAGTAATATCAGTTATTCAGTATTAGTATTGTCATAGAGTTTTAAAACTTTGCTATTGTATATTATAAAAGAATGCCTACACACGTGAGTACAGGCTAGCAAGAAATATAATATCAGAAGGCGGAAGTGAACTTCGGACCTGCTTGGCTGGCGTGCAAAACTGAATTTTACATCTATTAAGCTAGCCAGACATTATAAGTTCTAAATATTTATCAAAATACAACTTGATGTTTTGCTACCTGTGGATGTATGTAAGAATATATTTTACTTTACCAAATGCTGGTATATTTTTTTTTTTATTGGCTCATTTTTTACATAAACACATACACTAGGACCAAATTGTACGGTAGGGGTGATTTCTCCAAGCAAAGCATCAAATACACATGCTTGGCTTGGAGGAATCACAAAATACCAGTATACTCTTTTAATTAATTGGATTTATTATAATAGCACGTGAGCGGAGGAGGCCCTGTAACAAATTTCACTTCCTATTTCAAAGGATTTTATTTCAACTACAAGTTGGGAGACGTCCCTTCAAGTAGTCAAATTAGTTCACTTTCAAATTCTTCTGTCTCTTCACATTAGTCCCAAGGGAAGGGTTTTAAGTTCCGACTAAACCACTGAATTATTTATTATTACAGTCATTACTGTAAAAAAAAAGATATAGCGCTCTAGCAATGGAGGCTGGAGAGATGATTTCCTCCTGCTATCATTCAATGAAAATTCTTATAGGATATACATGTAGCATCGTCTAAAAGGGTAACTGATAGGACATTCGTGGAGGCAGTGCTAAAATACATTTTTTGCAAATGTTTTAAGTATATAGACATATATCTAACTAAGTACCGGGTATTTAGCACAGGTCAATGCACAGAAAATCGTTGAAGCTCAGTTAAACACAACAGTCAAGAACTTTGTTACATAATTTGCCACAAAACCGCACATTTCAATTTTCAAGTTAGATTTTTTTCTCGAATTTTTATGATCGGTATAACCTTCAAATTTATGATTCCAATCAATGGTGCTACTTTATAATTTTAGAAATCAGTTTTGTCATGTCAGAATTTAAAAATAAAAAATATGAATTATTTGACACAAGTGCATGTTTTGTAAAACTGGCGTTGGTCCGGGCCGCCATTCAATCTAAAGTAGTACTAGAATGTTTTAAGACATGTGTGGTCAGATAGATACGAGATCTACACTGCCATATAATAAGCCAAGGCCGTTAAAAAGTACGGTTAAACGTTTTAGTGTATAAGTAAGATATATCCGTTCACGGAAAATGCAACATTTATTGATGTAAAGTCAATATATCCAGCTAAATTTAATTTTCTAAACATTTTGAAAAATACCTAAATCCTGCAAGACCTCAATAGTTCAGAACGAGAAGATCCCTTTTTTGGTCCAGGAGAAATTAAGCTTGAGAAGTTTTTTCAATATTTAAATGGAAACCAAACCAAAATCTACATAGACTGCAAATTTTTATGTTGAAACACGTCTATGCTGTTGTAGTTAAACACTCAAAAGTACACATATGGCTGTAAGTTAACATTATGCTGGACTAGTGCACATTTATAGTTCCCGTCAAAGAAACTCGAAAACCCTTCTGAATTTCGGGACGAACTGCATAGGTAATATTTGTGCCATAAAATTGACATAAATGTAATTGTTCTTCAAAAAGCACACGAACAAGTTACTGGAATCTCCTTTTGTATTTGTTAAATCATTCCACCAGTGTATTCTTTTCTTTTCGTTAGTAGTGTCATAAGGCCGATTCTACACCACCTACCATTTTTCAAGGGGAAATCCTGCATAGGACCCCAATCCCGAC
>JAOXYH010093293.1:0-10660 GCA_028566455.1 Botula fusca
ACCAAGGTCACAAGATCAAAGTCAAGGTCACACTGATTTTTTTTCACTTTTTCATATTTTTGTGCGTTTTTCAACATTTTTCAACTGTATTAAGTCTTTATATAGCCTTTTCATCATTTTGGAAATAGAAACACCTATCAATTGTTCTGGAACAATTGACCTCCTAGTTATTATTTGTTTTCTTTTTCCGCCACTTTTTGGAAGTGTCTTGAAGCTTCATTTTACGACATATTTTTGCGAAACTTAGTATATGATATCAGGCACCCATAAACCATGAACTTTTCGAAACTATGTGAAGGGGCAGTGAACCCTTTTCCCTTACAGAGTTATCTGCCCTAACACCATAAACCTTGTTCCAACTACTCCTCTTAAACTGTACACGATATCGAAACAAAACCTGGTCCATAGTGTTTGGGGACTCATTGCGGTGCTTCGCTACATTTTGGTCGAAGGGATCCGACAACTCCTTATAGAAGTTATTGCCCCTTTTATTCTTGATATAGGTTATATATAACTCGGGGAATTATTAAAGATATTGACTTGGGACCTTCACCATGGGTCTTTATGACCTTTGATTTTGACCTTGGTCACAAGGTCAAAGGTCAAGGTCATCTTAAAAATTGTCATTTTATGGTATTTTGGAGTGTTTTTCAGGATTTTTTTTAACTATTCGGAGGGTTTATTATTGCAAAATGAACATTTAAGTGATACTGAACTCTTCATAGTTCTGGTTAGGGAATGTAACATTCCTGAAGGGGTAATATCCCTTTCATACTTGAATTTGCATATATATGCCTAAATCTCAATAACTATGAAAGACAACGACTTGGGGTCTTCACTGTCAGGTCACATGACATTTGACCTCGACCAAGGTCACAAGGTCAAAGGTCAAGGTCATCTTATTTTTCGGGCATTTTGGAGTGTTTTCAACATTTTGAAACTGTTTGAAGTATTAAAAGAGATTTTATAATTTTTTAATGGAGTTATTGCCCCTGTTACATTGATTTTGCATTTAAATGCCTAAAACTCGTCAACTGTTAAAGATAATGACTTGGATTTTTCAATATAGGTTCCCATGGCCTTTGACCATGACTCGGACACAAGGTCAAAGGTGAAGGTCATCTATTTTTTTCATTTTTTCGTATTTTGGAGTGTTTTTAACATGTTTCAACTGTTTGAAGCATTCATAAGAATTTCACAATTTCCTCAGTGGAGTTATTCCCCTTTTAATCATGATTTTGCATATTTATGCCCAAAACTGAATAACTATAAAAGATAATCACTTGGAGTCTACATAATAGGGTTCCATGACCTTTGACCTTGACCAAGGTCACAAGTTCATAGGTCAAGGTCAAACTGAAATTTTTCATTTTTCATATTTTGGTGCATTTTTCAACTGTTTTAAGCGTTTTCATAGCATTTTCATCATTTTGGAAATGGACACGGGGTCAAAGGTCTAGGTCATCTTAATTTTTTTTGTTTTGTTTTTGGTTTCGTTTGTTTGTTTGTTTGTTTTTTGAGTGGATTTCAACATTTTTCAATAATTTAAGCTTTGTTATTCATGTTATTGCAAAATGCACATATAAATGTTACTTATGTGTGCTGTTGAGTTCCGATGGTCAGAATACATTTCTACATCATGCTTCTGAGTTGGGCACCAGACAAAATTAAGTTTACCAGGGCCGTGACCAATACTTGCACGCAGTCTGTTGGCATTGTCCATTTCCCATGAATGGACATAGTGATGGATTATGGGAGGTATATATTAATTAAAAGCGTTCACCTGTGGAGGTACCAGAGCCCTGTCTGCTACCAACACATACTTCGTGTTGGCATTGCCCACCTCCCGCGACGTGGACGTAGGGTTGGATTTTGGGAGGCATATATTCATTAAATTTCAGGTATATATTCTCTAACATCAGTAATCCCATATTTTTTCCTACAAGACAGTTTCAAAAATTACTTTTTGAAAACTATTTCAACCGCATCGTGGAAGCTGTAGTAGGTTGGCACAATGGACACATGTATTTCAGGGAACCCCTTCATATAAACATGATCAATTAAAGTGCCTGCCTCTGTGGTTTTTTCTGTAACACACTGCTTGTACCCATTCTTTGACATGAAGTTCAGTAAAGTAATTTCACCTTTTGAAATATCCTGATTAAAGTCTCCTAAAAGAATTATTTTCTCTGACAAAAGCGATAACTGCAACAAGAGTTCCTGTAATTTTTCCATGAACCTTCCTAGATGGTACTTCTGGGTTCTATATAATGTACCAATCAATACACCAATATCTGGAATTGCGAAAATGATGCATTCTAAATTTCTTGATGGGATTTCAATTTCTTGAAAACAGGATGACGACTTGAAATATACACCCACTCCTCCACGTTTCATTTCTTTCAGTGCAGCATAAAAATCAGTACTTCTATCAAAAGCTTCTGATCTGGGAATGTGTCTAAATTCAAAATGTTCCATTTCCCATGTTTCGCCAGGTGATTCAAGCCAAGTCTCAGTCAAACAAATATAATCGGCATCTTTAAAATCAGGATTTCTATACATGTCTTCTTTGTGTGCATGTAAACCTTGAATATTATGATACATAATTCTTAGATCTCGACCCTGAATATAATGATTATTTTTTTCTGGCAAAAAGGATTTCATTTCACTAAGCCCCTCAGCAATGTCTGGATCACAGTAAATTTTGGAATTTAGTTTTGAATCATCAATTTCCATAATGTGAAGTCCAGCTTTGGATGTCACTCTGCTGAGTGCAACATAAGCTTGGCCACAGGTAAAGCATTTGTTCAGGTCAACGACACATTCTTTAACAGTCAGTCCTTGAACCTTGTGAATGGTGCAAGCCCAAGCCAACTGCAATGGGAACTGCTTCCTTATACCATTGTAAAGAGGAATGTCTTCTGTTGAAGGTTCTAATCCAATACATCTTTTGTTGTTAATAATCCTTTGAGATTTAGAATTTCTTCCAACTTTATCATGATCAAAATGAATGTAAATCATTTTTGGCAGGGATCCTGGTGAAAATTCTGAGATTCTCATAACAGTGCCCATCACTCCATTCACCAAACCATCACTTACATCTTCATTCTTGATAAGCATCACTCGTGCTCCTTCTGCTAGAAAAATTGATATTGGGAGACAAATATCAGCTTTCTGAAAGCATGTTTTCTTTTTCTTTAATGTTCCACTTGTCTTGTCCTTTTCAAAATCTTGTGCTTCTATTAGCTTTGGATCCAAACATACTTTCATTATCATTTCATTGTTGTATGACTGTACTTCACTGTTGGTAGGGAAGATATGTAAAGCATCATCCGGGCCCTCCTTGATGCATTCTTTTAATGCTTCTATATCTGAATCTTGTATCTTGTCGGTTGCTCGCCTTGTCCTAAGCCTGTTCAACAACTGAGCAAACATGCCATCCTCGCGCTGTCTCATAACTTCATCCAATTCTACAATTGTGAATAGATCATGCCACAAATGATTTAAAGGATTTGCTGGATCATTAACATACAGCCTGTCTGCTTTCTTTGTTCTAACGGGGGGCAACTGACAGAAATCCCCAACTGCTATTATTGAAACACCTCCAAATAAGCAATTTTCTCTGACTTTTTTTACTTGCCTGAGCCTTTCGTGGATGAAAAATAGCAGGCGTTTGTTGACCATTGACACTTCGTCTATTATAAGTATCTGAATATTCTCTAGTTTTGATCTGAGTGTGTTGATCTTTTCTTCACCTAAAGTTGCATGATCAGGAGATAGCGATCTGAAAATTCCTAAGGCGCTGTGAATTGTCATTCCACTTATGTTGAAAGCTGCTGTGCCTGTAGGAGCAGTTAATAAAACCGTTAGATCATCTGGATTTGCTGAAGTTTGTGACAAGATGCGTCTCGTTTCATAATACATACATTTAATCAAATGAGACTTTCCAGTACCACCTCCACCCGTAATGAAAACATGAAATGGTTTTGGGTCACATCCATTTGCCTTTCTAATGCACCAGTCCCTAACTTCGTACAGAATTCTGCGTTGTTTTTCATTTAGTGACCGTAACAACGGCACTATTTCTTTATATGCAAATGATGTAGCTAGAAGATTAGTTCCATTTGATAAATCATCTCCCCTGTTCAAATCAGGGACTGCTCTCTCTGGTTTCTCGTCTTCAATAACTGTAGAAACTTTTCCTTCATCAATACATTCTCGTCTTTCAACTTCCAGTTCTGGACACAATTGTCCCCATGCATCTTCAGGAGGCTCTTGTTGATGTAACTGTTTTTCTGCTTCTATCAATGGTTTCTCATTTTTGACAAAGTTTAATCTATTACAGTCAACAACATTTTTCACACTGACAACTGTTTTGCTGTTAGTCAACTTTATGAACCCACCGTCATAAAAATTTTCATAAGTTGCAAACTGAGGTGGCTTCAACTGTTCCTCATTTCTATGTGGTAAAAACAACTGCAAAATACTCTGATAGTAGTTCTCACATGAAGATTCAACTGAAAAACGTGGGTATCTGATGACAGCAGGTAGAGTGCGTGTTCGTTTCCTAACATATCCCAGATCTTTCCCAAGATAAAAAGTTGTCTTCTCATTGATCTTCTCTGGTACCTGTGATTCTGTGAGTGCACTATATTCTGAACAAAACTGTGCCAGACACATGTTATTGAATATTTCATTTTGTGGCCTTGCTTTATATCTGTCAATCATGTTAAACTTCCATATATCTTCATCATCGTCACCATCTTCATCTGACGTTTCTTTCTTCAGATTTTTAAACCGTTGTTTCTTCTGAAGTTCCTTGAGAGGAATACTCATTCTACACGGATTTGTACCGACTGGAATGAATTCTACTTTCCTGGAGCATTCTTTCAACCTCAAACTAATCACTCTAAATACTGCTTCTTGCGCACTTATCTCTCTGTGATGAAGGTATGCTGTGCCAACCTTTTTCATTGTTTGTTGTGCATCTAAATTGCCTTCTCTGGCTTCAACCTGGGTCTGCTGCAGTAGTAATCCTAGTTCACGTTCTGCTTTACTAATATAGCTTATTATGTATACAACACAAGAATATGCATCCAATACGAACTGGATATCTGTATTTGCATTCCATGCTCTCAACAGATTTGGATTGTACTGGTTTGTGAATATCTCGTTTGACTGTCTCCTCAACTCAACAGTATTCTTTTTTGTCAGTAGACTCAGACATCTTTCAAAATCTTCCTGCGACAGTCCTACTTTAAGGAACAATTCACTGGTTGTCACTATTTCATCTGAACTTTTATTAATTTCATTCCACAAAGCAGTAAGCTTCTCTTTTGCCATTCTCTGTTCCGACTGCTCATCTTCAGTGGTATCATCCTCATCTGGTCGTGATATAAAAGTTCTGTTGGATGGTGGTCTTGGGAAATTGAACCTACAAACTGTTCCTTTTTTTCTACAAGTCTTTGAATGATTTTTGCTGTGCTGTTGAACACTTGTTACCATTTCATGCAGCTCAGGGTCTTCGTTTTCATCTGGTATCTGACAAGAAATATATTTATCAATGAAATTTACCACATCTTCATCACTGTCTTCATTGAATTTCGGTGCTCCTTCCACCCAAAACAAGCAATGCGTGTGAGGAGAGCCTCGTTGCTGGAATTCAACTCTGTAAAAGTAGTCAATCACTTTACCTATCGGTTGGGCATCAGATAAAATGACTTTGTTTAAAAACATATGGAACCTATGTTCAAACATTCTAGCAACTGTAACTGGATTGCTTCGTAAAATCTGACATTTGTCATTCCAGTCAAGTTCTTCAAACTTTCTTGAATCTTCTTGTTGCCTGAGTATGGTTTCAATAATTTCAGTCCATCTAAAGTCTGCAGAAGAAAAGGAGCAAAAAAATGTAGGAATTCCTAACTGCCTTATCATTGCAAAGATGTCTTTCTGAGTAGCTTGCCAATATGCTGGAGTACCCCTGACTGGTTTCAAGTACTTAACAGCTTCATCTTTTCGAAAAAGTCCATTCAAAGTTTGTTTATCACATAACATCTGGCTGGTAATTTTTATTCCATCATTTGAACATGCAGTGCCTTTCCTCAAAGAGATCTGAACATTTGACATTACTCTTTCAAGTTCTGACAAGTACTGGCTAAAGAAAATGTAAGCTGTATCTCTGGCAAACCTGTTTTCAACACCTGTAAGTCGGAGATTAAAATATCTATTCAAAGACAGTTTCTCTTCTCTCACTTCATTCAGTGTATTTTTTCCAGAAGGATAATGAACTGGAAACGTTTTGGCTTCAATGCCTTCTTCCTGTAACACACTTACAGGGTTATTTCCTTCAGCTGGTGAAAGCTCAAAAACTTGATCAAAGTATAAATCAAGTGCTTCCTGACCAATGTCTGCGGGCTGTAAACAAGTATCTAATTGTACTCCTCTTAAACCGTCGTCAAGGTAACTGTCATCTTGGTTTTGCACCTGTTCACCTTTGTCGGTTGACTTTTCATCTTTGTTTTCAGTGAAACTGTGTTCGTTGTAAATATTTTCATCTATTTCTTGAATTGGATTCAACCATTTCCCATTAACTTCAATTTGTGAATAAAATGAGTTACCCTTTTTCAAAAATAACAATGCTTCTTCTAAGTGTTTAGTGTTCACAAACTGGTATTCTTCATACCCTTTGTAACTTAGTTTTCGCTTTAGCTTTACACGAAG
The DNA here is from genome assembly GCA_028566455.1 of Botula fusca. Classification (NCBI taxonomy): domain Eukaryota; kingdom Metazoa; phylum Mollusca; class Bivalvia; order Mytilida; family Modiolidae; genus Botula; species Botula fusca. The sequence goes on from JAOXYH010093293.1 coordinate 6,721, forward strand.
CAAGAGATCATCATCTCCAGATCTTGGAAGAACATTTGTTGTCTTTTTGACATCCGATGGCACACAAACAACAGGCCCGTGAACTCCTTTTTGTCCTCCTTTAGGTAAACCTAAAATCTTCATAAATGGTATATTCAGAGCTATCAAATGTTGTTCTAAACTATTTAAACGCTGAAGTTCTTCAGGAACATCTTCCAGTTCTAAATTATTTGAAAATGACTCTGCTGGAATTTTACCTTTCTGCATTTTTCTGTGACAGTTATAACAAATCCACAGTTTCTTTCTGCTTGTTCCTTCAAAGTCACATTTTTTACTACAGTTTTCATTGCAGTTATGCAGATATTTTTCGGAGATGCATGTTTCAGCAATAGACTGACCTCCAGTATTTTTATTTCCATATGCACTCTTTTTGCATAAAATTACTTGATTTTCAAAACAAAGCCTCAAACAAGAGCAGCACACATAGTCAGGTCCTTTTTTAACATCTTCCGTAAATTTTTTAATAACTTTGTTAATGTTCTTGTTTTCTTCTTTTTTAGTCATTCTACGTGCTATTGTTTGTTGTTCGATTTTCTTCCTGTGTTGTTCATCTTTAGCATATTTATCAATGCTTGCTTGCATTAGAGTTTCCCTGTATTGTTCATCATTAGCATATTTATCAATGCCTGCTTGTATCACATTTTTTCTGTGTTGCTCATCACTAGCATATCTATCGATGCTTGCTTGCATTAAAGTTTTCCTGTGTTGCTCATCAGAAGCATATTTATCAATGCTTGCTTTTATTAATGTTTTCCTGTATTGTTCATCAGTAGCATATTTATCAATGCCTGCTTTGATTAATGTCTTCCTGTATTGCACATCATTCGCATATTTATTCTTTCCAATCTTTACTTTATTTTCTCTGTAATTACGATCAGTTTCATACTTCTGTCTACTGGATCTTTTGGCTTTTGCCTGGAATTCTTGATTTTCGTGGTATTTTGCCTTCAAATTTTCAGTTTTTTTATTCCTAAATTCTGGGCAAGAATGATATCTCAAATTTTCCTTCTCTGCTTTCGTTAGTTTAAGCAAAATGTCACTGCTGTACTGTTTATGAACTTCATTTGCCAAGTCAGTTTCTGTGGCATCATCCTCATAAGATCTCTTCTGGGTTTTCTTCTGTATAGTTTGTGAACTGAAACTTTTACTGGCCAATTTCATTTTCTTTTTTGGAACAGTTGATTCAACGGCACCTTTCCTTTTCCTGTCAGATATCTGAACTGAGTTTTCACTTAAGTCTGTAACGTTTTGTGCAACAGACAATACAACTTCATAATGATTCATTCCACCTACGTGTTTCAAGTAAATTCCTTTGTCACTGATTGTATTGTTACTGCCACAGACCTGAGTTGTTGAATACTTGATCCATCTTCCTTCAAAAAAAGTAAATATATCAGTTTTCAATAAACCAGCAGCAGCTACTATCTCTAGAGCAGTTCCCCAGGCGCCATCTGATAACATTTTTCTATCAGAAACATGTTCTTGAACAGTACTGTACTGCGGTTCTAAAAATGATTTCAAACTATCTGAATTCTTTAAACTATGATTGACTATTGTTTTCCTCACTTTATCATAATGATTCTGTCTTTGAGATACAGCATATGATATTGCTCGGAAAAAACAATTTCCATCACCTGTGATTGATTGAGTTTTCACTGGTGGTCCCATCGTCTCTACACGTACTGACCTTGTTTTTCCAACTGTAGTGCTGGGAATCTTTAAAACTGAACACAATTTTCTTTTAGAGACACTGTCAAGTGGTAAGAAATTGTACACTTCCCTGTTCTCTGAAAGTATCTCTATATCAGGCACATCCGTGTCTAAATCACTTTCTTTGTCATTAGTAATGCGAGTATTCTGAAAAGTCTGGTCTGTTAATGTACAGTTCTGAGACTCTGATCCATTTAAGCCTGGAATATTCTCACCATGAAACAATACCTCGGTATCACAAGTTTCAGCCTTCTCATCATTATGATGTAATGACCCAGGAACATTACTTGAATCCTCACCGTCATTTATCTGAACTCTGTCATCTACACTTCCTTCGTTTCCAATAGAAATACTTATGCCAGTGACTTCAAACATTTCATGCACTCGGTTACTTTGTCCAGAAACTAGATTAAGGCAGTGTTGATATAAATGGTCAATACCTTCTAGCTGCAACACAACACTACTTCCATTACAGTCAGGCAAACCAAAACTATTGCGAGAATGCGAATCAAATAGATACAGCTGTTCATTTTGTTTCATTATCATGAATGTAAGACCTGACACACAAATGAAACAACCATCACTGTTTATAAGGGCTTCTTGAAGAGCTATATCCAATGGTAAAGATTGAAATTCTTCTAAATTAACCCCATTCACTGCACTGATCATGGCAATAACAGATTCTTTCCTCTGACATTTAACTAACACATCTGACAGCATGATTACTGTGGGCAGTTCAGTTACTAAAAGATAGTCATTGTTCCCATGAATATATGAATATAACTCATTGCCTGCGATAAGAACACTATCCAAGTAAGTCTGGTCCCAATAATCAATTCTTTTCAGCTTACTATGTACAACAGCTGCTAAGGAATTGGCTACACACTGCTTACCACTGTTTGCTCCAAATCTGGTATGACCCTGATGAAAACTACCTTGAAGTACAAAATGTGAATTTCCTACAGACAAATCATGTGAAGATTCCTGTGACATTTCTTCTAAAATTATGCTTAAATTCTCTTTGGACATTTCTTCTGATTTTTCAGTGTTCAGTACATTACTATCGGTGTTCTGTTCAGTATTGTCAATATTTAGTTCAGTAGCATTAGTGTTCAGTTCAGTACTATCAGTGTTCTGTTCAGTAGTACCAGTATTCTTTTGTGTGGTATCAGTGTTCTGTTCAGTACTGTCTATATTCAGTTCAGTAGTATCAGTGTTCTCTTCAGAAGTATCAGTGTTCAGTTCAGTAGCATTACTGTTCTGTTCATTACTATCAGTGTTCTGTTCAGAAGTACCAGTATTCTTTTGTGTGCTATCAGTGTTCTCTTTAGTACTGTCAATATTCAGTTTAGTAGCATTAGTGTTCAGTTCAGTACTATCATTGTTCTCTTCAGTAGTATCAGTTTGGTGTTCAGTGGTACGTTCGTTGGTTTTTATAGAGGCTCCAACTCTCTTTTCATCATGTTCGTTGGTTTTTATAGAGGCACCAACCCTCTTTTCATTAAGTTCGTTGGTTTTTATAGAGGCTCCAACCCTCTTTTCTTCTTCACGCCGAATTCTCATTTTCTCCTTCTTGCCTTTGTTATAGGTCCTAAGAGATTTCTTGCCTTTACGGGGCATTACCTGAAAAAGAAAGAAAAATATATAAGATTTCAGAATAAAGCACAAAATTATTTGAATAATTAATGTCAAAAAAGTTCTCTGTGTGTTCATTACATAGATCCATGCTTCTGTGTCAATTTGGCTTATATAAACCAAAACATTAATTGTTGCCGAAAGCCATTAATCAATGTAAAATTTTGAAGTAATTGATTAACCAGAACGTAAGTCATCACATATAGAAAACATAATTCTTATAGACAAGCCATTCCAATGCCGCCGAAAAATCCAAATCATAATAAGCCATTTTTTTGTAGTCATATAAACAGTGAACAGATATACAATGTAGTTGCACAATACTCCATATAAGAATCAGACACCGAGTGATAAATGAACAGTAAAACACAGTAAAACACCATTTCATCAATGGATTTGTAGTGTCAAATACACATTTTAAAGATATATGTGGTTTTCATACTATTCTGCTTTTATGAGATATAAAATGCAAATGTTATGCAAATCACCGAGAATAGGAGATAACTCTTCAATTTATGACAAATTTATTTGAAACGTTATTTTTTTTCTTTTTTTC
>JAOXYH010093512.1:0-10657 GCA_028566455.1 Botula fusca
CAACTCCTCCTAAACCAGTGAATGGATTTTAATGAAACTTTCACAGATTCTTTATTACATGATGCCATTGTGCATCTTCTATTTTAGATTTTGATCTGAATGATTTTGGAGTTTCCCATTTGCAAATCATGGACTTTGCCATTCATTATTACAGGGGGTGCCCATTTTGTATCCGTAACTCCTCCTAAATTAATGAATGAATTTCAATGAAACTTTCACAGATTCTCTGATTACATGATGCCATTGTGCACCTCCTATTTTAGATTTTGATATGAATGATTTTGGGGGTTCACATAAGAAAACACGGACTTTACCATTCATTAACATACGGGGATACCCCTTTTGTATCCGCAACTCCTCCTAAACCAGTGAATTGATTTCAGTGGAACTTTCACAGAATCTTTGTTGCATGATGCCATTGTGTACCTCCTGTTTTAGATTTTGATCTCCTAATGTTTGGGTTTCTAACAGCTGAACATAGACTTTACCATTCAATAACATACTGGGTACCCCTTTTGTATCCATAATTCCTCCTAAATCGGTAAATGGATTTCAATGGAACTTTTACAGAATCTTCATTGCATCATGCCATTGTGCACTTCCTATTATAGATGTTTATCTTAACAATTTGTTTGGAAACATTGACATAAAAGTTCTTCCTATTTTTATTTTTTATTTACAAGTAAACACTTTCCTCCAACAGATTTTTTTCTGCACTAAAGATATGCATCTACTCTTACAACTGGTTGGTAAACATATACATGTATATATATACTGGAAAGGTTGAAGGAGAGATGAAGTTAATTTTTCTTTATGAAACATTTTTTTTTTCACTTGATTACAGATTGAGTTACATTTTCTGTTGTATTAAGAAATATATTTGGCATGTAATTATAATACTTGTATTCATGATTTGTAGTGTTCAACATTTAATTTCAAAACTTGATTCCAAACTGGATTTTTTATTTATACATGCAGTAACTAACATTAATTTTTGTCTTAAACTTGTAGTCTTTAAAAAGTTAATTGGAGTCTTTTTTTAGTTATACTGTTGTATGGAGGTGAAATAACTTATAAAAGGAGCTACAGATGAAGTATGGGAAACAGGACATAGAGGTGTATTCAATTCTAAAGAATTTTGCCAGATTTACTGACAGTAATAGCAGTGCAAAATTGAAACTGCAAGTATACTGTTTTCTTAAAACTTTTTTTCCATATAGGAAGACTTGGTTTTATTTATTTTGTAGATAAAGATTAACCATGCCTTAAAAGGGAAAGGGAAAAGGGTACAGATCCCGACTGAATCAAATGAAAGAATATGTTCATCAGAGGTGATGTTGATATTAAGTGGAAGATGTGTGAAGAAGAGAAACCAATAAGTGATACACAAAAGGAAACAAGTGATGAACAGAACAAGATAGTTGGCAAATGCATGAAGGTGATTGATAAACAGACAGAGAAGGAGACTATTGGAAAACAGAAGGAAACAATTGGTTCACAGAAGGAGATGGTTGGAAAACAGAAGGAAACAGTTGGCTCACAGAAGGAGATGGTTGGTACACAGAAAATGGTTGGAAAACAGGGGGAGCCAGTTGGTTCACAGAAGGAAACAGTCGGTTCACAGAAGGAGACAGTTGGTTCACAGAAGGGAACAGTTGGTAAACAGAAGAAGACAGTTGGTTCACAGAAGGAAACAGTTGGTTCACAGAAGGAGACAGTTGGTTCACAGAAGGGAACAGTTGGTAAACAGAAGAAGATAGTTGCTTCACAGAAGGAAACAGTTGGTTCACAGGAGACAGTTATTTCACACAAGGGAAAAGTTGGTAAACAAAAGACAGTTGGTTCACAGAAGGAAACAGTTGGTTCACAGAAGGAAACAGTTGGTTCACAGAAGGAGGCAGTTGTTTCACAGAAGGGAACAGGTGGTAAACAGGAGGAGGCAGTTGGTAAACAGAGGGAAAACTCAGTAAACAGAAGGAGACAGTTGGTAAACAGAAGGTTATGGTTGGTAAACAGGACACAGCTGGTAAAGAGCTGAAGGAGATGGTTAAAAAACAGGAGACAGTTGATAAATGGAGGGAAACAGTTGGTAAACAGAAGGCGATGGTTGATTCACAGGAAACAGTTGATAAGCAGGAGACAGTTGGTAAACAGATGGTGGTTGGTAAACAGGAGACAGTTCATAAACAGGAGATAATTGGTAAACAGAAGGAAGTGGTTTGTAAAAAGAAGAATGTGGTAGGTAAACAGAAGGAAACAGCTGGTAAACAGAGGGGGACAGTTGATAAACAGAAGGAGACAGTTGATAAACGGAAGGAAACAGTTGGTAAACAGAAGAAGATGGTTGGTTCAAAGGAAACAGTTGATAAGCAGGAGACAGTTGGTAAACAGAAGTTGAAGGCTGGTGAACAGGACACAGTTGGTAAACAGAGGGGGACAGTTGATAAACAGAAGGAGACAGTTGATAAACGGAAGGAAACAGTTGGTAAACAGAAGGAGATGGTTGGTTCAAAGGAAACAGTTGATAAGCAGGAGACAGTTGGTAAACAGAAGTTGATAGTTGGTGAACAGGGCACAGCTGGTAAACAGAGGGGACAGTTGATAAACGGAAGGAGATGGTTGGTTTAAAGGAAACAGTTCTTAAACAGAAGTTGATGGTTGGTGAACAGGAGACAGTTAATAAACAGGAGACCATTGGTAAACAGAAAAAATGGGTTGGTAAACAGATGGAAACAGTTGCTGAACAGAAGGATGTGGTAGGCAAAGAGAAGGACGTGGTAGGTAAACAAAAGAAAACAGTTGGTAAACAGAAAGACGTGGTTGGTAAACAGAAGGAGACAGCTGGTAAACAGGAACCACTGGGTAAACAGGAGATGGTCAGAAAACAGAAGGAGATGGTTGGTAAACAGAAGGAAACTATCGGTAGACAGGAGATGGTTGGTAAAGAGAAGGGAACAGTTTGTAAACAGAAGGAACAGGATGGTAAACAGAAGGAGACAATTGGTTAACAGAAACTAATGGTTGGTAAACAAGAGACAGTTGGTAAAGAGAGGGAGACACTTGATAAATAGGAGCTAGTTGGCAAACAGAAGGAGACAGTTGGTAAACAGAAGGGAAAACTTAGTAACCAGAAGGAGACAGCTGGTACAGAGGGAGTCTGTTTATAAACAAAAGAACACATTTGGTAAACAGAAGGAACAACTTGATAAACAAAGGCAAATAGTTGGTAAACAGAAGGAAACAGTTGGAAAACAGGGGGAGACAATTGGTAAACAGTTGGAGACAGTTGGAAAACAGGAGTCACTTGGTAGACAGGAGATGGTCGGTAAACAGATGGGGATGATTGGTAAACAGAGGGAGACAGTTGATAAACAGGAGACAGTTGGTAAACAGAAGATGATTGTTGAGACAGATAGTAAACAGTAGACAGTTGATAAACAGAAGGAGGCAGTTGGTAAACAGAAAGAGATGATCCGTTAACAAGAGACAGTTGGTAAACAGAAGGAGTTGCTCGGTACACAGAAGGAAAAAGTTGGCAAACAAGTGACAGTCAATAAGCAGGATACAGTTGTTAAACAGAAGATAGTTGGTACACAGAATGAGATGGTTGGTAAACAGAACACACCAGCTAGTAAAGAGAATGAGACAGTTGATGTCATTATAGTACAGAAGACTGAGAAAAATAAACAGTCCGAAGAAATAGGTAATGATCCTCATAAGCTGTCAGCAAGAGGTCCGCAGTATGAAAAACGCATGATGGCTAGTTTGCGTAAAGAATTTGATAATCAATTCTCATTATCCAGAAAGAAAAGACAGAAGTTATTTGATCTTAAGAAGCAACACCAGACAAGGAAAACAATAATGAGAGAAAAAGAGAAGTTAAGGAAACGTCTTCAAAGAAAAAAATATGACAACTGAACAGAAGATACAGTATAGACTTCTTGATAGTAAACGTAAAGCTGAGTCCAGAGAACAATTACCAGAAGACAAAAAGACAGAAGAAAAGAAAGCTGCCAAGAAGAGGATGGTGGAATATAGGCGAAAGTTGCCAGATGATAGAACAGAACAAGAGATGAAAGATGCTAAGAAAAGGAAGGCAGAATATAGGCAAAAATGTGCCAGATGATAGAAAAGAACAACTGATGAAAGACGATAAGAAGAGGAAGCCGGAATATAGGCTAAATTTGCCAGATGTAGAAAAGAACAAGTGATGAAAGACGATAAGAGGAAGGCAGAATATAGGCTAAATTTGCCAGATGATAGAAAAGAACAAGAGATGAAAGACGATAAGAGGAGAAAGGCAGAATATAGACGAAATTTGCCAAGTGGCAAAAAACAAGAGATGAAAGCTGCAAAGAAGAGAATGATGAATCATAGGAAACAGAAAACTGATGAAATAAAAGCAGATGACAGGAAACTGGATAGAAAAAGGAAAGCAGCTGCGAGAAAGCAGATTTCAGTTGAGGTTAGAGAAGAACAGAAACGTTTAGATAAAAAGAGGAAAGTAGACGAGAGGCGGCAAATGTCAGTTGAAGATAGAGAAAAAGAGATGACATCTGCTAAAAAGAGGATGACAGATTATAGACAACAATTGCCTATTGATAAGAGAAGAGAGATACAAAGATCTGATCAAGGAAGAAAAACAGCAGAGCGAATAGATAGGAGACAAAACTCTTTTGAGATCTTTCGTAATAATATCAAAATGGGTCCATCATATGCATGCATTTCATGTCAACGACAACTGTATGAACAAACTGTTGACAAAGTTACAAAGAAAACCTTTGCACAAACAGATCTAGAAATTTTAGCGGAGACCCTACCACATTGGAAAATAAGTAACAATACAAACGAAGCATCCTTTATTTGTAAAACCTGTCACACCTCCTTGAAGAAGAATCAAATACCAGCACAGGCAAGTACAAACGGACTAGGAACAGCAGATCTGAATGATCCGTTATTATCCCTTACAGATTTTGAAGCTCGACTTGTATCACAGAACTGATATTTATGAAAATTTTGGCACTTCCACGGGGCAGGCAGAAGTCAGTTCATGGGACAGTAGTTAATGTTCCAGTAGATAGTTCACAGACATGTTCATTGTTGCCACGTCTGCCTACAAATTCAGGACTTATACCTGGGAAACTAAAGGGAACGTTGTAGTTCAAGGGCCACGTTGACTTTCAAAATATTTCCCCATAGAGAGTTATTATAGCACTTCTTTATTTAAAGCAAATTAATCAATTCTATAAAGATATACCTGTATTGGAAGATTGGAAACATCTCGCCTCTGAAGATGACCCTTCATTATGGCAGTATTTGACAGGACCTGACAGTAACCCAACAACAGAGGACAACTCTGAATCTGCACGACAACTTAACAATGCAACAACTGAGGGCAGTGAAGATTCTTCCACTATAGAGACTGTTGACTCTACGAAATCACAAACAGACACTTCAGACCAGACTCCAGATTATGAGGAATGGTCAGGTGAAGATGAAGACTTCCTTGAAGTAACAGAAACCTCGAGGAGACAAGGATTTGCTTTTGATACTTGTATACAGAATGAGTACAGTGGTATCTCTTTGGCATCAGGTGAAGGAAAGTCTCCAGTATCCCTGTTAACTGATGATAACAATGAAGTTCTGGCCTTTCTAAAGCTCTTCCATGATGGTCAATTCGGATATGATACCAAGCGTAAAGTTAAGTTGTCACTTACTAGATACTTCAATGCTCGAATACTACACGCAGATGGAAGATTTGCACGAAATACAGATTACATATTTTATGCTCAGCACGTAAGGGACCTGCAGCACATTAACGATTCCATTTCCATTGCCATGAGAAAAGCCAAGTCAACAAACGTAACAGCTAGTTTGGCTAAAGATCAATCACAACTTGCCACATTAATACAGAAGGACTATGGTTACAAGTTCCTTAGCCAAATAAGGGGATCAGCTGCATATTTTTAAAAGATGCTTTTGGAACTACTTGCATGTGTTAAACAACGAGGACTTTTACTTGGTTTATAACCTTGTCAGCAGCAGATTTACAGTGGCCAGAAGTTATCCAGATAATGCACGACAATATGGACAGTCATTCACAGATAAAGATATAGAAGATATGGCCTGGGAAGAAAGATGCAACTGGATCATCCAGAATCCTGTGACTGCAGCAAGGCACTTTGACTACAGGTTGAACCAGTTTGTCAAACATGTCCTTCTTACTCCAGAGCAGCCTGTGGGGAAAATTACCATGTTTGAGAGCAAACATGGATATTCAGCTGGTGTGTAATCCATATGCCTGTATAATGTACATCGGTTCCTATATCATAAAAGTAAAGCAGAAAGAACTTTGCTGAAATCTGTCAGTAAAGAATGTTCTGGAATGCAGATGAATAAACAACTACGTGCTGTTGCCAGTAAATATTTGACACGCAGGGAGGTCAGTGCACAGGAAACCACATACAGAGTGCTTTCACTTCCACTATGCTACTTTGATAGACAAAGGGTGTTCATTCCTACAAACCCACCAACAGAGAGGGTAAAGCTGCTGAAGCCTCAGTCCATTATTCTTCAGATGGAAGATGATGAAGAAGACATATACCAGACAGGACTTATTGATAGATATCCTAATCGACCAAAAACACTTGATGATATGTGTCTGGCAGAATTCGGTACAACCTATGCCACATCATACTCCAAATTAGAAAGGGAAGATGTTACTCCTGATGTTTTGGATCCCAAAGAAAATCTACCACCACAATATATCACTTTATCTGATGGAAAGAAAATGGTCAAAAGAAAGAAGACTGCTATTCTTAGAACTCACAAAATTCACAGAAAAAAGACCCAGAAAGACATGCATATTCTATGCTTCTACTATATTCACCTTGGCGAAATGAGGAAAAAGATTTAGGAACTTTGAAATTTGATTCTGATCATTTTCAACAAAAATTGCTTCAAAATTTAGATCAAGTGAACACCATGATGAGAAAATTTGAAAAACACTCTGACCTGATAGAAAGTGCTTTGGAGGAAATATATAAAAATGGACCTCCAGATACTGATGCCTGGCCATATCTAGCCCCAGAAACAGTACAGGCCAACTAAGAAGCTGCAGAGGAAGGTAGTACAGAGGATGTAGAAAGGCAGCATATGAACCCAGAGAATCATCACATACCATCTGGTGATCCATCCTTAGAATGTCCTCAAGCAGTATGTGAAGTCCTAGCATCCAGAATGTCCGACAGAGACTGGAGGAAACACATTCACTTTCTCAACTTTGGGCAGACAAATGTCCATGGATTTTTGTGAACTGGTGTAACAGACTTGGCCAGAGTTGGAAAGTTCCTCCACATCCAGATCCATATTATATCTTTGTCAGTGGTGGATTAGGAACAGGGAAGTCCCACCTGATAAAAGGCCATACAGCAGACAGCATTCCTTTACATAGACCAATAACTGAAACTCCAAATGACATCACCGTTCTCACTACAGCTCCAACCGGAACAGCAACCTTTAATGTATTTGGAATGACTCTACATACAGTATTCTTATTACCAGTCATGAAAGGATTTTCCAAATACAAGCCACTATCACAGGACAAACTCAACTCCATTAGAGCTAAACTGCAGTGTCTCAAAATCATCATAATAGACGAAATTTCAATGGTTAGTGCAGACATGCTTCTCTCCCTACACCGCTACACCGGCGTCTACAGGAAGTTACTGGCAACACCCAGATTTTTGGAGGCCTTAGTATTTTTGCCTTTGGAGACTAGTTCCAACTTCAACCACCTCCACAGAGAGCGTTGTTTGACCTCCCATCTGATGAAATGGCAAGGTTGTATGGAACTTTGTGGCAAAAAAATTTCAGACTTGTTGAACTAAAACAGATCATGATGCAGAAGGATGACCTCTTATTTGCAGAACTACTAAAGAACATGGCAACAAACAGATAGTGATATTTCCTTGTTAGAGTCTAGAGAAACCTCAGTACCACCAAGTGACATTCTACATGTCTTTACAACAAACAAGGCTGTTGACCAGTATAATACTGACAAGCTCCAAGCTCTTTCCGCTCCGATATATACAGTTACAGCACAAGACTCTAGGAAAGACACAACCACTGGTACACTTACAGTCAACCTTCCAGATAAGCCAACACAGACAGGAGCACTACGTACCACACTCACAGTTGCCACTGGAGCTAGAGTCATGCTCACATACAATGTCAGTACTTCAGATGGGTTAGTGAATGGGGCAAAAGGAACCGTGAAAGGATTTATTCCTCCACCACCAAGAAGTGACAGTGTGTCAGAAGACTATACGCCTAAATTCATACTTGTAAAATTTGATAACCCTGATGTTGGCCAACACACACACGTCAGTTATATAGGCGCCACATTCCATCTGGTTTTCCGTTGTCAGTTCCAATTATGCGACAACAGGTCCAACTCCAGCTGGGAAAGTACTCAACAGTGAGTGGAGTTCGTTACCAGTTTCCTTTGACCTTACCATGGGCTACCACAATCCATAAGGTGCAGGGGGAGACACTCGATAGCATAGCTGTTCATTGTGATGGTTATTTTCAACCTGGTCAGCTGTACGTAGCGATCAGCAGAGTAAAGTCTTTATCCGGATTGCAATTAACACATTTTGATTCTAATAAAATAAAGACCAGCAGCAAAACAATAGCAGAATCAAAAAGATTACAGGAAACAATGAAGTTTACTACAGAACATTCTCTAAACACTGTTCCAAATACAAGGTGATCAATTTGCCCATTGAGTGTCTTGCTGTTGTTATAGAAAACAGATTCACAGAAGGAAGATTATGTTTTGCCATTGCTTATAAACCACCAAATCAGACCCTGAAGTCATTTCTAATAAAATTGGACACAGTAATGAAGTATTTACCGCATCTGAATCTTCAAACAGTGATTGCAGGAGACTTTAATGTTAATCTTCTTCAAGAATCCAATGAGCAGCAACTCCTATTGAAGTTTTTTAAGTATTATGGATTTCATCAGATTGTGAACACACAACACAGGATCACTTCTTGATCATATCTACTGCAATTTTCTTGTGCCTGCAGATGTAATTCCAACAGTTCAGGCAACTACTTCTCGCAGCATTCCTTCGTACATATTATATTTCCACAGTAGACCCAAAAAACCATTCAGCTGACCTTATCACAGAAAACTCACATGATACATCTATTGTTGTCACACGTCATAAAGAAGACCTTGATCAGTTGATATGACTCCAAGACGGAAATATACTTAACGTTAGATCTCATGTGATATGAATTGATATGAATCAGAAGGAATTATTCACATTAGATGTCATGTGATATGAATCCAGGAAGGAACTATACGTAACGTTAGATGTCATGTGATATGAATTCAGGAAGGAACCATACTTAAAGTTAGATGTCATATGATATTAATCCACGAAGAAACCACACTTAAAATTAGATGTCCTGTGATATTAATCATGGAAGGAATCATGCTTAAAGTTAGTTGTCATTTGATACTCATTCAGGAAGGAACCATACTTAACATTAGATTTCATGTGATATTAACCCAGGAAGGAAGCACACTTAACGTTAGATGTCATGTGATATTAACCCAGGAAGGAATCATACTTAACGTTAGATGCCATGTGATATGAATGCAGGAAGGAACCATACTTAACGTTAGATGTCATGTGATATAAATGCAGGAAGGAACCATACTTAACGTTAGATGTCATGTGATATGAATGCAGGAAGGAACCAGACTTAATGTTAGGTGTCAGTGATATGAATCCAGAAAGGAAAGACGTCATGTGATTGGAATACCGGAAGGAATGATGTCATGTGATATGAAATCCAGGAAGATTTTAGATGTGTGACATTCTTCCCTGACGATTTCTAATGTCATGTGATATTCATCCAGAGAGGAAAGATTCTTACTTCAGATGTTGTGTGATAATTATAATCAATGAAGGATGAGCTACATACCTGACGATGAATTTGTAGAGTGCCATATTATAACTTTCAGGTATAGTCATCATGTGTATTATAATTTTCAGGTATAATCATCATGTGTATTATAACTTTCAGGTATAGTCATCATGTGTGTCTTAAAATGTCATCTGATTGACTTTAGGGGTTTCTCTATAGGAAAACATTGACATTGCCATTCATATACATGTAATAGGGGTATCTAATATTGGAGGCGGGGGTATCAGTTAGTGAGCTTCGCTCATAGTATTTCTAGTTGAACTTAGAAGGCTATGAATAGTATAAAAATGACATTTTTCAAGTGCCCAGCAACCACATATTTTTGGATTCGGATGGTCATGAATAGTGTGAAAGTGACATTTTCAAAGGTCAAGGTCCTAGAAACTGCATAAAGTCCTTAGCAACCATACCTTTTTGTCTCCTGCCTCGAAGCCGAAGGGGACATAGTAATAGTGAGCGTCCGCCCGTCAGTAGCTTGTGTGCGCAAATACTCATTCTTTTTTGACGGATTTTCTTCTGTTTGCGAGTTAGATTTGGTATGATGGGGAGATGATCATATCGCATGGATTTTTAATTTCGACAATTAATACAGGAATTATCTCCCTTTTTCGACGTTTTTAGTGCTAAATTGCCAATAAATGATGGTTTTT
>JAOXYH010093620.1:0-10656 GCA_028566455.1 Botula fusca
GTATATTGATGTGTTAAATATGCATCAGTTGTAAGAAACAAAGATATAACATTTTTGTAAACAATCCACGGACGTTATATTCAGGAACGGAATGTTTGAACATTCAACTATACATGTGAAGTAGCATAACTACCAGTATACATAATTATGAAGGATACCTTAATGGAACAAGTGTGTGAAATGAAAACGCATGGATTGAACATTTATGTGAAATGAGGACATTTTCGGACATTAGCTACACATGTAAAAGATAATGCTGTGATCGAACATTCAGTTATACACCTTGAATGGACATTAAATAGTGAATATAGGTCTCTTATACATATGAAAAACAAAAACTGTGGATGGAAACATTAATTGATGAAATAGTTGAATACACAATGTATGTTAATTTACAAGATGATTATGGAAATGAAATTATTATCTGCATACAATGTAGAAGGAAATTTTGGTCTAGTATGTCATTAACAACCAAATATTTTTTAAAACAGTAATTTTTTTCATTGAAGTTAATTAGTAATTTAGCTATTTAGCTGCCTAGAATAATATAGTTAAAAGATTATACAGTTGCTGTCCTTCCATGGGAAAAATTACTGGATCATTTTTTTGCTACAATTAAGTCCGTTGTGTGTACACTGAGTAAATTTCCTGTTTTTGAATAACTAAAGTTTCTATTTTGTTTTGTTTTGTTTTGTTTTGTTTTGTTTTTTTTTGCTACTTCAGCTTACTTCTGCATTGTAGATAGTTTCAGAAAGAACTTTTGTTCATGTCAGTATGATTTTCTGTATAGTCTTTAAACTATTGTTTTATTTGCATTGAGAAAGTTTTGATATGAAATAAAAGTTTAATGATTACATTTTCTTTTATTTTACAACAAACATTAAATTCTATTTGGAAAATGGTACTGGTACAGCCCCAAAATGGAAAGAACCAGTATTGAACTTCCCTCAACATATATAGTGAAAATGGACCTTTTCTGAATAGGCTAGCACTGATCGATCACATAAATCTTATCATATGATTCGAATCATTGCAGCTATTTTTATGCCCCTACAACAAACAGTCGGGGTGAATATTAATTTATCCCTCTCCAGCCAGATACAGATACATATATCTCCTCCTACAGTTTTAGAGGTACAGCTTTAATATTTTGCAACATGTTTAAACACATGCAGGTGTGCATGGCCACAGGATTTTAATTTCAATAAATTATTCTCAAAATTACAGTTAGTTGAACTTTGTCATTTTCCGCCTACAGATGTATGGTTTGTCCATCAAATGGTCTCAAAAGTTCTTAATTTCTATGGCAGTGTGGGGGCATCATTTGTGTCTTGCAGACACATTTCATTTTCCGAAAAAGTCGCTATCAAAACAACCTTGCCCATAATTCCTAAGTGTGGGGCATACTTCTTTTCTAGTCTTACAAATAAAACTCGTCTGAAATACAAGATTACAACCCAAGGCAAAAATTTAAAAAGAAGTGACATTTCCGTCAGTTCATTTATTTTACCTGTGCAGAGTTGTGATTAAAGGTGAATTAATGCTTACACTATTATGTTAAATGGCACAGAAGTTTATCAGTTGACAACCATTCTTACATCTTTGAAGAAAAAATCATGGATTCTGGTAGAAACCAGTATGGGCATGGGCCTTGGATATGAATGTAATGGGAACAACGGATAAATGTTGGCCAAGATCTCATGATTTATCAGTTTGAATTGATTCTGTTGAAGTGAAATTGACATAGTTCTTTGCATATCAACTTAATACAAATTTCTTGCTAAAATCCAGGATATACTTTCACCAAGTACTGTAGAATCCTATGGTTGTTAATGAGTAATGGGTTGAATGTGAAAATATATAATAAATATTGCAACCCAGGTAGGTGATACAGGCTCACATCTCCAAACTATTAAAATACGATCATCAAGTTGAGCTCTACTAAAGTCTCCATTACACCAAATTTGTCGGACAACTCCTTTAAAGAGTTATTGCTCTTTTTGGCTTATATCCGTAAGACAATGACGGACGGTGAGGAACTTAACAGCAGTAATGATCAGCTAGTCAGCTCTACAAAGCCTCCCAATACATTGACATTGTTGGCGACTCCTGTTATTGCCCAGAAAGGCCCAGGTGAGCGATACAGGCTCTTTGAGAGCCTCTTGTTAAAACTATATCTGCTGATGGCAACCAATTTGGAATGAGGTCGGGGTCACCAAACAAAACTTTTGAAAGTTGACCACTTAAGCACCATACATGCCATGTTTGTTTTAAATGGACTTACTGGTTTCAGAGAAGAAAATTTTAAAAAATATTTTCCCACTTGATCTTATGTTTAAATTATGCCAGCTGACTGCACCCATCTTGGATGGAGAATGTGGTCACCAGATATAATTTAGAATGTTGACCACCTAAGGACCATCCACGTCATGTTTGCTTTAAATTAGCTTACTGGTATACATTTTAAATCCATTTTACATAGGATCCTATGTTAAAATTATGTCCGCTGATGTTGGGCATCTTGGATGGAGATCAGGGTCATCCAATAAATTTCTGAAAGACCACATAAGGACAATCCAACCAAAGTTTGGTCACCATTGGCCATGCAATTTCAACGGAGATTTTTAATATTTTTGCGGAATTTTCTATTTTTAGCAATGGCGGCAATCTTGGTTGGCAGTTGGGGGTCATCTGATACAATTCTGAAAGTGGACCACTCAAGGACCATTCTGCCCGAGTTTGGTTCAGTTCGGTAGTGGTTTCAGAGAAGATTTTTAATTAAGTTTTTGCTAATATTCTATTTTAGCAATGGCCGCCATCTTGATTTGCAGGTGGGGTCGTCGAATACAATTCTGAAAAAGAGATCACCCAAGGACCAATTTGCTTAAGTTTGGTTCAGATTGGCCCGATGGTTTCAGAAGGGAAGATTTTTAATCGATTTTTGCGGAGTTTTCTATTTTAGCAAAAGCCGCCAGCTTGGTTGGCGGGTGGGGTCATTGGATAAATCTGAAAGGGGACCTCCCAAGGACCATTTCTTCAAAGTTTCTGCCCAAATCTTTTAATGAGTGTCAAAAAGGAGTAAT
This sequence comes from Botula fusca, assembly GCA_028566455.1. Lineage (NCBI taxonomy): Eukaryota > Metazoa > Mollusca > Bivalvia > Mytilida > Modiolidae > Botula > Botula fusca. The sequence goes on from JAOXYH010093620.1 coordinate 3,084, forward strand.
GGTGCAGCCTTTCAATATGGAAGCTCAAATGATAGGTGCTTTATCTGGGAGACTTTTGTAACAGGTCATTGTTACAGTTATCTCTTGTTATTAAGTCTCCCAAACGGTGCCATCTTGGACGGAAGTCAGGGTTACTGGATAGAATTTCGAAAGTTGACCACCTACTGACCAGCTATGCTGTGTTTGCTTATTGGCATTTTAAAACATTTTTCGCATATTGTCCTTCGTTATAACTATGTCCGCTGATAAGAGCCATCTTGGATAGAGGTCAGGGCCATTGGACATAATTCTGAAAGGGACCACCCAAGGACAATTCCACTAAAGTTTGTTCCCAATTGGCCATGCAGTTTCAGAGATTTTTTAAAGGATATTGTAATTGAAAAGCTTAGGGCGGAAACTGGATGCCAAAAGCTAGAGAAAGGTAAGGGTGAGCTTTTGGCTTTTATGAGGTTCCTCATTTTCTTGCTGAAAAGATGGCAAAGTCCATAATTTTCGGAAAACTGTCACGGACAAATTTTTTTTATGCACATCCCAAGATGGTATGTTTCATTGAAATCTATCAATCCATGTAGGAGGAGAAGTGCTTACAAGGTATTCCCATTTCCTGGCTGAACTAGAACTGTAAGCACAGCTCATTAGAATAGATCAGCAGCAACATCTCTACAGGCAGTGTTTTGCAACTGTGTAAAGTTTCATTTAAATCCAATGATCCTTAAGTTGCGTTTCAAGCCCATCTGTTCATACAGAACGTGTTTGAGAGTGTAAGTTGAATTATCTCCCCTTCCAGATTTTGGACAGCTACCATATTCCTTCATGCACATCTGCAGGTAGTGTACTACAAATGTGTAACGTTTCATACTAGAGGCTAACTTCAGCCTGTATCATTCACCTGGCTTTCATATGCCCATCTTGCAAAAATTCCCTCTCAAGTTGTTACAATTAACACAAACTTTACATATTTTAAATCGACAAGTTAAAAGTTTACCAAAACATCTAAAACAAGTCCGGAAACAACCCGTTTTTTGTCTGCATTTCATATATATAACTCCATTCTGGTTACAAATAACGCATGGTTAGTCATAATTAATGAAGAAATTCAGAGTAAAATTTTTCAAATATTTCTCCCACAAGTTCTTAGTTAAATCATCTCTGCTGACTGAGGTCAGGATCACCAGACAGAATTCTGAAAATGGACCACCAAAGGACCATTGTATGCTACATTTGCTTTAAATTGGCTTATCAGTTTCAGAGATTTTAACATATTTTCAAATAAGGCCTACGTTCATGATCTTAATCTATATCGCTGATGGCAGCCATCTTTGATGGAGGTTTCAGTCAATGGAAGCACTTCTGAAACTGTAGAACTCAAGGGCCATCCATGCCACCTTCCTTTAAACTGACTTCAGAGATTTTTTTTCACATTTTACCCATAGGGTTCTTTGTTAAAAGTATGTCCGATGATGGCAGGCATCTTAGGCTTAGGTCAGGGTCAACAGACACACTTATGAAAGTGTGCCATCCAAGGACCACCCATGCCACTTTTCCTTTAAACTGTCTAACTGCTTTCAGAGGAGATCGTTTTGACAATTTTCCCATTGGGTCCTATATTTGGTTTCAATCCATTTAGCAGTTCTCTAAAGATTTTTGCCTGAATTTACCATCGAGTCGTATGTTGAATCAAGTCCGGCACCCTTGCGGCCATGTTGGATGATGGATGATGGATCAGTACCAAAATAACATTTAGTCAACATCTTGGAAGGAACATTCATGCAGTTTGGTTTCAATCCATTCAATCCATTCAGCAGTTCTCTAGAAGATTCTTGTATGAATTTCCCATAGAGTCCTATGTAAAGCTAAGTCCAGTCCCCTGGCCGCCACGTTGGACGATGAATTGGCACCAAAGTAACAATTGGTCAGTTCCTTGGAAGGAAAATTTAGGCCATGTTTGATTTAAATCAATTCAGCAGATCTCAAGAAAAAGATTTCCGACTGAATTTCACATATAGTCCTTTGTTAAACTAAGTTCGGCACCTTGGCGGCCATGTTTGATGAGGGATGGGCACCAAAACAACAATTTGTCAGCACCTTGGAAGAAACATTCATGCTATGTTTGGTTTCAATCCACTCGGCGGTTCTCAAAAAAATTTTTGTATTAATTTCCAATGGAGTCCAATGCTAAACTAAGTCGAGCCCCCTGGCGGCCATGTTGGATGAGGGATAGGCACGAAAGTAAAACACTTGGTAAGCAACTCATAAGGAACATCTGTGTCAAGTTTGCTTTCATTTGGATGTGTGGTTCTCAGTAAGATGATTGTCAAAGTTTCGACCAATCAGGGCCCTGGCAGCCATGTTTGATGGTCGTTTGGCACCTAAAAGAACATCTCTGCCATGTTTGGTTTCAATCTACTCAGTGGTTCTTGATAATATCAAATTCCAAAAAGTTTACGACAGATCATGGCCGCCAAGTGATGACAAAAAGCTCATCGAGATAAAAAAAATCGAGTACGCCATTTAGGAGGAGTTCTGCTTACAAGCCCATCTCTATAAACAGAAAATGCCTGAGATTGTAAGTCCAGTTATCTCCTCTTCAAATTTTGGACAGCAACCATATTCCTTCATGCGCATGTGCAAGTAGGATATTACAACTGTGTAAAGTTTTATTTAAAGCCAATGAGCCGTTTAGGAGAAGTTGTGCTTACAAGCCCATTTCTTCATATAGAACATATTTCAGAGTATACGTTGAATTGTCTCCCCTTTCAAATTTTGGACAGCTACCATATTGTACATCTGCAGGTTGTGTTTAACAAGTGTGAAAAGTTTCATTAAAATTCAATATGCTGTTTAGGGGGAGTTGCGCTTACAAGTCTCTCTCTATATATAGAACATGTTTGAGACTACAAGTTGAATTATCTTCCTTCACACATTTTTGACAACAGCATATTCCTTCATGCACATCTACTTAGTGTACAACTGTATCAACTATCATTAAAATCCAGTAAGCCCTTTAGGAGATGCACTTGCAAGGTACATTGATGGATAGAGACAGATGGATGGATAGACAGACAGACATGGTGATTCCTATATACCCCTTTGCTTGCTCGGGGTATAAAAACAGCAAAGTCCATGTTTTTCAGTAAAAATGTGACATAATGGAATTATTTTTCTTCATGCACATCCTAAGGTGGTATTGAACCTTACTGCAGTTTTGTTGGAATTCACCAATCCATGCAGGTAGGAGGAGGTGCACTTATGAGGTTTTCCCTATTTCCTGACTGAAACTCAGATCTATTGGCAAAGATGGACTTATACCCTCCGCACTTGCATTCTAGTTGTTGCACAACAGAAAGTCAGTATCAAGACACATCATATTTATAATTTGTTGTTTAAAAGCTAGAAGCAAAAGTCAATATTTAAATCAAAACAAAAATTCCATTTTGTCTGTCAAGGTCACAGTGACCTCATTTTGGTACATGACACATTGCATTCTGATGATGCATCCACACTACCAAGCTAGATAATCCTAGATGCTAAAGTACAAAAGTTATGCTCCAGACACGAAGTTAACAAAGTTTTACTATAATAGAGGTCAAAGTCAAGGTCACAGTGACCTAACTTTGGTACATGACACATCGCGTTCTCATGATGCATCCATAAACCAAGTTTGATAAACCTAGGTGCTATGATACAAAACTTCTGCTCTGGAAACGAAGTGGACAAGGTTTTACTACATGTATTATAGTTGTCAAAGGTCAATGTCAAAGTCACCGTGACCTAACCTTGGTAAACGACATATCGCCTTCTGATGATGCATCCATAAACCAAGTTTGATAATCCTAGATGCGAAAGTACAAAAGTTATACTCCGGACATGAAGTTTACAAAGTTTTACTATAATAGAAGCCAAAGGTCAAATTCAAGGTCAAAGTGACCTAATTTTGGTACGCAACACATCACCTTCTAATGATGCATCCACATATCAAGATTGATAATCGTAGGTGCTATGGTGCAAAAGTTATGCTGTGGACACAAAGCAGGACAGACAGACAAGGTGATTCCTATATACTCCAAAAAATTCGTTTGTGGGAGGGGGTCATGAAAATGTCAAACACCATGTTTTTTTTACAAAAATGTGACGGTGATAAATTATTTTTCTTCATGCACATCCCCAGATGGTTTATTGTTTTTGTGCAAAGCTTCATTGAAATCTACCAATTCATGTTGAAGATGCACTTACAAAGTCTATGGATAGATAAACGTAAAGACAGGGTGATTCCTATATACCCTCCCAAACTTTGTTTGTTGGCGGTATAATGACATAACAAATGGGGAAAACACACACTGAAGATTTTAATGGGGAACACGTGCAAGCTTAAATGCTTTTTCTTTTCTAACTTTTGATCTTTGCCCAATAATATTAATGATAGAATTAATGATATGTCTAAACAATTTTTATGCTGCTGAGCATGGACAAATTTCTTGATTCCATTTGTGCCGATTGAGTCTTGGAACAATCTGCATAATAGTCAGGATTAATCTCTTTATTCTTTTGCATTAAGACGTGTAAAATGTGCAGGAAAACCTATAATTGTAAATTCAGAAATTAACCTGTGCACTTTCCGATTTGGACATCATCTCTTGAAATGCAATGATTACTTACTGGGGTTGTGATGATTTCCATTGAATAAGATATTATATGAGAAATAATATGCAGGTTCTAATTGTTGTGACATCAATCGTATCACATTTTTCACGTTAATAAAACGATAACAAAACTTTCCGAAAATGCAGCGATTAGATATCTTAATACAGATATGGAACACAAATAAAAACAGAATGTGCCCATGGGGCACAGATGCCCCTGCCAATTGAATCCTGTACGTTCAGGGCAATTGTGGACCGACAGTTGATGTCTGACACATTACCATGGTGGACTGACTATACATGTTTGACTCTATTAAAAGAAGAAACTAATTTTCGTTATCACCATTCAACTCGGGATATCATGTTTACTTAAGTACCAAATATCATCGATATCCATAAAAGTTGAAATTTTTGGTGGGAAAAATGGTGGCAATTTTGAAAATGGCTGCTAATAACTAATTTTCATTATCACCATTCAACTCGGGATATCACGTTTACTAAATGTACCAAATATCGTTGAAATCTGTTCGTTACATTTTTGGCGGGAAAATGGCGACCAATTTGACAGGAAGTAGATGGCGCATATATCTGAAAAGCGCTTACACAGTAAAACTCACCATAACAAAGTTACAGACCAAATATCAAATCATTCTGCTGTATAGTTCCTGAGAATTTGTAAATTAACAATGTACATTGAAAAATTTTACAACTTGTACTTTATAAGGGGACATAACTCAGGAACGTAAAAAGTCAAAAAGGTCAAAATCGAACTTGACCAGCCTTTAGTGGTTCCTAAAAACATATCAAAATTTCAAAACATTTGAGCAAAGCAAACCTAAGTTATTGAACGGAAACCAAAGCAGGACAGACAGCTGGACGGACGGACAAGGGTAAAGGTTAATGCCCCCCTTGCCTTATGGCAGGGAGAACAATAAAATCCCTATTTTTTTAGCAGAAATGAAGTTCGATTAAAGAGTTCTACAACTATTTCATCATTCTATCAGTTTCTTTGCCTTGAAATATCTTCTCAGGTATAGAACCTGCCATGTAGCTAAACCAAGTAAACAACACATGGAGAACACACTGAAGTACATCACACGAGAGTGAGTCGATTCTGAAAATAGAAAAAACATCAAATCATAACTTCTAGACTTTCATTAGCTACCAAAATGCTATTACCATGCCATAATAAGGGCAAAGCAGAGTATGTTATGACAACAGCATGTGACCAAGGGAAGTACAATATATTCAATTCAAGTGTGGACCCTCTATCATGTTTTACAGAGTAAAGTAATTGATACAATATTTTGCTGTTCATATATGCTTAACATGTTTCTGTTCATACTACTATTTTTGGTGTAAGCCTCTTTTATACCTTTATAAAGGGCGAAGCCCTTTTATATGTAGAGTTACCGATTTTTAAGGGCGAAGCCCTTTTATATGTAGAGTTACCGATTTTTAAGGGCGAAGCCCTCATGTACTCATTCATCTGCTCACTGAAGCTTTCAAAACCAACTGAAACCGGAAGAAACGGAAGCGGAAGCTGCGCCATTATTACCCATCACACATGCAAATATTTTCTTAAAATTTAGCTACAGCCTAAAATTGAGACTTAATTCAATTGAAAATTACTTCTAAAAATAAATAAAATTCCGATTTCGTGACTCTAAAAATCCAACTTACGGACTTAACATACATTCACGATTTTCTTCGGCGACCTTCGTATCTCATTGTAAATATTCCAACTAACAAAATAACAAATAAAAAAAATTCAAAAGCTTGTTATTTATGTTTCGTACAGTATCTGAATGAAAATTACTTTTACACGATTATCTGATGACTTCATCATTTTTTAAGTAAATCGAAAGCGAAACCGGAAGTGTCTTCCTTGACACCGAGAAACCATGGCCGAGTTAGTTTATTTTTCATCTTTTTTTCCATCTGTTGTCGGTAACTGATGGTTCCGGGCTCCTAATTTTTCTTCCATAGTATTTCAACCAAAATGGCTCAAACTTGACATCATATAGCTCTTTCCCTATGTTTCGTTGGCCCTAATGACCATTTATTTCCCTTAGAGTGTATATCACAGAGCCCCTGGCTGAATTTTTGGGGTACCATGTCAGATAAAATTTTTCACAAAATCCATCCAACTGGAACCTCATGACTTCACATAGGGAATTCCTGTAATTATCTCCCTTTGATGACCTATCCAAATAATGTATCATTACTCAGCTTCAACTTAGCTTTTTGCAATTTGTTTCTACATTGGAAATATGGCGAATTATAAGAATGAAAACCCCTTTTATCCTATGCCAAAAGGTTACAATGTACACCATATCCAACCTATGGGCACTTTTTTAAAAAGAGATCTATCTTCGTGCCCCAGGAGTCTATTTTTACAATAATTAGGAACCCTAAACTATAGTTAGATCTACTAAACAACTGGCACGGAAATTTATTAATCATGGTTACAGTGTTCTCTTTCAAAATTAAACGTTGAATAAAAAGTAAGCAGATGTATTAAACCAAATTTTGTTCTCTCCCAAAGTATTACACTGATCGAAAAATTAGCACATTTATTTAATCAAACCCTAGAACAAATTCTAGCAACGTTCAGCTTACAACTGACGTCAAATATATAAGAAAAATCACTTTCGTCAACCAAAAGATCGTGCAAACAACTATACATAGTATAATCTACCCCAGGATTGCAGTGAACACTCACATTAGCAGCTATATCTAACCCTGGTTTTTTAGTGATAACTTTAAGTATGGCATTGAAAAAATGCAATATTTTGCATTTATTCAAATCCCTAAAATTAGAGAGAAAAGAGAAGAAGCTAGGCCAGTCCTTTGATTTCAGCTTCCGCTATATTGATGATGTACTTTCTCTTAATAATCCTAACTTTAAGGATTACCTACATCAAATCTAT
>JAOXYH010093728.1:0-10655 GCA_028566455.1 Botula fusca
TTTACGACGGACGGACGGACGACGGACGCAAAGTGATGGCAATAACTCACACTAGCCCTTTGGGCCAGGTGAGCTAATAAAACCGTTGCCAGGGCGCAATACGTACACCCGTTGCTAAAGAAAAGCGGAGCTACAGAATGTGGTATTTATATAAAGACGGCTACGTAAAATTATTGAAAAATACCATTTTCTAATTTTCCAATCAAGTTGTCTCAATATTGTTCAAATTTGCATAAGTATGATATATTTCTTTAATAGATACGATTACGTCAAGGTCAACTTTTACTAGAATCCGTATCCCTACACATTGCTCTTATGCGGTTCTGTTATAGGAATACTTCTTAATTTGATTGTTCCTCGGTACTCAGTCAATATATTTTGTGAACCGTTCCAAGTATCATATGAAGCCGAAGATTTCCGAATGGTAGGCATCCAACTGAAAAAAATCGCCTTCAGCAGCGGTGATAGGAATCATATCAAACTTTTCTCTGCGTGTTGACTTGCTTTAATAATATTTGTTATATGTGGAACTTTTTGGATTGACGAAACAATACAAACTGTCAACCATCGGCATGTTTTTGGAGATTTGGACTGATTTGTTTTACTGCTACATCCTATTACCTGAGTCATTTACATGTATCGTTTCTATATCGACCTCATACACATTTCGACCTGAGGGGGTACCCTCCTGCAGCCTCAAACACATTCAAAGATATTCTCCTCTGAAACCAATGGGCCAACTAGAAACAGACATGGTCACAATGGTCCTTGGTTGGTCCCCTGTAAAAATTTTGTTCGGCAAGTCCGTATCCCATCCAAGACGGCTTCTAACGGGTAACATAGTTTAATATTGGATCCTATGGGAAACACATCTGGAACCAAACTTGGTCAGAAAAGTTCAGATGAGCGATTCAGGCTCCAGGGAGCCTCTAGTTAACTTGTCAGTTTCAACGTCTTTCTCTCTGTAACACCGATAGTCAATTTAAGACCCATTTTTAGCTCACCTGGCCTAAAAGGCCAGGTGAGCTATTGCTATCACTTGGCGTCCGTCGTCCGTCCGTAAACTTACATTTTGAATATCTCCTCTGAAACAATTTGAGCAAATTGAAACACATTTTACAGGAATGATGTATGGAAGATCTTTTTCTAGAATTGCCCAAATTTTCCCATGGCCGCCAGCACAGGACATATTTAACATTGGACCCTATAGGAAAAACATATTTCGATCATCTCCTCTGAAACTACTGGAGCAAATCGAACCAAACATTTGCAGGAATGATGTATGGAAGGTCCTTAGTACTAAGATTGCCCAAATTTTTCCGATCCGCCAAAAAGTTTAACATTGGACCACTATGGGAAAAACATATTTTGATCATCTGCTCTGAAACTACTGGAGCAAATTGAACCAAACTTTACAGGAATGATGTATGGAAGGTCCTTTACTTAGATTGCCCTTTTTTAGCTCACCTGGCCCAAAGGGCCAGTTTGAGCTATTGCCATCACTTTGCGTCCGTCGTCCATCTGTCGTCAGTCCGTCCGTCATAAACTTTTCAAAAATCCTCTCCTCTGAATTTGGCGTTTTAACGCAAATTTTGACAATTTTTGCTGTTTTTGCCAAATATCTTGAAAACGATATCAGATAGAGAAAAACTGTAAGAGGCAAAAATGATCACCAAGTCAAGCTCTACAACACTCTCTGTAGCACCGAAATTGTCAGATGACTCGATGCTTTCATAATTATTGGCGTTTTAACTTAAATTTTGTCGAATTTTTGCTGTTTTTGCCAAAAATCTTGAAAACGATAACAGATAGAGAAAAATTTTAACAGGCAAAAACGATAAACAAGTCCAGGTCTACAAAAGTATCCGTTACACCGAAACTGTCAGATGACTCCTTACAAGAGTTATTGGCCCATGAAACGTTAATTTTGATGAGTTGTGCTGTTTTTGCCAATATCTTGAAAACATTAACAGATACAGAAAAACTGTAAAATGCAAAACTGATCAGCAAGTCAAGTTCTACAAAAGTCTCCGTTACACAGAAATTGTCAGACAACTCGTTAAATGAGTTATTGGCCTATAAATGCTGATTTTGAAGATTTTTGCCGCTTTTGGCCAATATCTTGAAAACAATAACAGTTAGAGAGAAAGTGTAAAAAACAAAAAATATCAGCAAGATATGCTTTTCAAAAGTCTCCTTTGCACTGAAATGGTCAGACAACTCCTTACAAGATGTAAATTTTGATGAGTTTTACTGCTGTTTTGTTTTTGTTTTTTGTTTTTTTGATTTTTTTATCTTAAAAACAGTAATAGATAGAGAGAAACTGTAATAAGGAAAAATGATTGAAGCAGGTCAAGCTTTACTTATGTTTCCAAGCTTACTCTGAAATCATCGGACAACTCCGTACACGAGTTACGGGCCTTTAAACGTAAATTTTGACTATTTTTGTTGTTTTGGCCGATATCTCGAAAACAATAACAGATAGCGAGAAACTGTAAAAAGCAAAATGGATCAACAAATAATGGTCCACAAAAGTCTCCATTACACCAAAGCCGTCGAAAGAATCCTTACATGAGTTATTGGCCCCTGAAATGTAAATTTTGATGGGTTTTGCTCTTTCTGTCTAATATTTTGAAAAACATTAACAGATAGAGAGAAACTGTAAAAAGCAAAAATGACCAGCAAGTCCAGCTCAACAAATGTCTCCAATACGTGGAAATTGCCGGGACTCCTTGCATAAGTAATTGGCCACCAAGAACCAGGTGAGTGGTACAGGCTCTTTGAGAGCCTCTAGTTTTTATGCCTCCGCAGTCAGGCGACGGGGGTATAAAGAATCGTCGATGTCCGTACGTACGTCCGTCCGTACATTTTCGTAACACTTTTCTCAGGAACTATGCAGCAGAATGATTTGATATTTGGTATGTAGCTTTTGTGGTGGGTATACCGTGTAAGCGCTTTTCAGATCTATGCGCCATCTACTTCCTGTTTACACATACTCTGATATTTTTCAATGTACATTGTTAATGTACAATTTTTCGTAACACTTTTCTCAGGAACTATGCTGCAGAATGATTGGATATTTGGTCTGTAGCTTTGTTATGGTGAGTTTTACCGTGTAAGCACTTTTCACATCTATGCGCCATCTACTTCATGTTAAATTGGTCGCCATTTTCCCGCCAAAATTTCAACTTTTACGGATTTCAACGATATTTGGTTTACATAGTAAACGTGATATCCTGAGTTGAATGGCGATGATGAAAATTAGTTACGAGCAGCTATTTTTAAAATGGCCGCCATTTTCCCGCCTAAATTTCAACTTTTACGGATTTCAATGATATTTAGTTTATGTGGTAAACGTGATATTCCGTTGAATGGTGATAACGAAGATTAGCTAGGAGCAGCCATTTTTAAAATGGCTGCCATTTCCCGAAAAAAAATTTCAACTTTTACCGATATCAATATTTGGTAAATATAGTAAACATGATATCCCGAGTTGAATGGTGATAACGAAAATAAGTTACAGTCAGCCATTTTCAAAATGCCCACCGGTTTCCCGCCAAAATTTCAACTTTTACCCGTTTCAATGATTATTGGTTTATATAGTAAACAGGTTATCCCAAGCTGAATGGCATTAACAAAAATTGGTTACTAGTAACTTTTATTTATGTTATATTTTCGCTTTTAGCTAATTTAAATTGGGCGTATGCCCTCCAGACCTGGCGGGTTAGCCGGGTCTAGGGGAACCCCTGCACAAATTTTTTCAGGGCGTTCAAAAATACATTTAAAGGCGTTCCCAGTATTATACTCTACCTGGAGATCAATGAAAATTGATTTTTCATCTTTTAGTAGTATTTCTATCCTTTTTCCTTTCTTACGTAAAATACTGAGGTGTGACGGTAACTGTGCCGGCACGTCCAATATAATTTGTAAGTCAAACATGTATAGTCAGTCCACCATGATAAGGTGTCAAACATCAACTGTCAGTCCACAATGGCCGTCAACGTACAGGTTTCAACGGGCGGGGGCATCTGTGTCCCTATGGGTACGCTCTGCCTTTATTTCTTTATTTTTTTTAATCTGCCAAAAAACATGGCCGCCAGCGCAGGACATAGTTTAACATTGGACCCTATGGGGAAAACATATTTTAATTAACTCCTCTGAAACTACTGAAGCAAATTGAACCATACTTTATAGGAATGACGCATGGAAGGTCCTTTACTAAGATTGCTCAAATTTTTCCGATCGGCCAAAAACATGGCTACAGTGCAGGACATAATTTAACATTGGACCCTATGGGAAAAGCATATTAATGGTCAATCTTTTCTGAAACTGTTTGGCCAACTGCAACCAAACTTGGTCAAAATAGTTCTTGAGTGGTCCCCTATAAAAATTGTGTCTGCCATGTCCAACTATCATCCAAGTCAGTATATTGGTTTACTGTATTTCCCTTATGGAAGTTGGATTCAGAAGCATTTGGTCCAGGGGAGCTATACAGGCTCAGCCTCTCACTGAGCCTCTAGTTACATGATTAGTTTTGTCGGCTTTGTGTCTATTTTTATAGATCTGGTCGATCTGGTATAACTGATGTTTCCGTGACTGTTTTAGACGTGTTTGAGTATTTCGTACTCCGATTGCATCAAATAACCAAATCGGACAAAAAGCAACAAAAGTTCGGACAAAAAGCGAAATTATCGGACAAAAAGCAAATCGGATAAAAAATCTCGGACAAAAAGCAAAAGTTCGGACAAAAAGCAAAATTATCGGACAAAAAGCAAATCGGACAAAAAGCGTCGGACAAAAAGCAAAAAGTTCGGATAAAAAGCAAAATTGTCGGACAAAAAGCGACATCGGACAAAAAGAACATATCGGACAAAAAGCATCGTATCACACGGGCACCTGTAACTAGCGGGATAAACTTGGACAACATCCTTGTAAGTAGTTATAGACTGATACTGAGATGCAAGTCTATTACGGCTATAGGATAACAATTCATTGTTATATCGATGACGTCGTGGGTCATTTCCTTCCAAATTAAAAGACTGGTCCCTTATTGAACCCCTAAATTCCTCTCCAGTCAATTGACTGACAATGTCACTAAAAATGACGTTAAACGTACTGACGTCATTTTGTAAATAGTCTTCACAAGATGGCGATAGAGAATGAGCCTGTTGTTGATTACCGTTATGGGGTCTATGTGGCTCCTGTAATGGTGTACAAGGAACTAAAACTGTTCCTTCATCTCCTATGGAACTATGCTGAGAACGGGATGCATTAACATGATTAACGTGAATGACAGTCTTTAAATCTGACCGACTTTCAGTGTGAACATAATGTTCACTAGGAATTCCATTTGGATTTCCAACCGATACGGACGAGGAATAAGAAGGTAAGCCTTTCTCTTCTGTCAAAACAGTAGTTTCCTTTGAAATAAGCAACGATATCAGTAAGCAGGATGCTAGGAGGGCTAATATACAGACGATGGAACCTAAAAGTTCCTTCATTTTGCACAAATTTGCAAATATAACAAACAAAATGTTTGTTTTAGAATCCAAAATACAACGAACAAAATGTTTGTATTGTACTCCAAAATATCTCTCGGGCGAGCACCCAATGTAACGGGATTCGGTTTCCGGCTTCGTTGTCTTGTTCCCGTTGTTGTCTACCCAGGTTCAGGGATATTTGGACAAACGATCTTATAAACAAAATGTTTATTTACAAAACAGTGACGGTTGAACAAACATACAAGATCATAGTGGCTAGTCTACTTATTACGTACATTATTTCTCTAAGGAGCCAAAATATGAGCAGACGCTCACTTCAAATCCTGCCGTTAGACTGCCCAGAAACCCGGAACGTGACGTAATTTATAGTTCCTATGGGTGACCGGGCCGGCCGGGCTACCGGGCACGTGAAGCCAAACCGGAAGTGACCCGACGAGAATTTAGTTGCCGGTCCCGACAGAAATGTGTACTTACGGAACTATAAATTATACTAACCTTAACCAAGCAAAAACCCAGAAGGTAATGAAAGAACAAGTAAACAAAGCCACTCCATTACACTCCCCCTCTCTTAAGACCTAATGTGTCGTCACATTAGTCCTAAGACAGATGGATATATACTTACCTTATAGAAGACTACATTATATCACATTGAAGATATTAAACATTATATTACTGTCAATTTCAAAAATAAAATTATTACGGTTAGCACAGTTCATATACAGGACACAGTTCATACATCACGTATTTGAACACACTAGTTACGGCACATCAAAGTTCATATCCAAGAGTTTTCTAGTCATTAAATGTTCATCACACGACATCATCAGTGGTAACGTAGACATCGAATCCAGATCAGTATCCTCATGAATATAGGTATACATCAGGTAAGTTAGGTATACATCAGGTAAGTTAATGAGTATAATTAAATAGTTCATCCCTGTGTGAAGCTTTCCAAGGTTTCCGAAACAATTGACGTCGATTTGGAACTTCCAAGTTCAATTTGTTCTATGCCTCCTGTAGTAGCGTTTATGTTGACAAAATGTCAAAATATAAGGTTCCTTGTTCAGTTGCGGTACTGGATAAAATTTGAAGTTTTATCTCCTACAGTATTCTCTGTATTAGGTTCCTCGGTTCATGGTCTGGTCAGGACCACGCCTCCATTGCATCTTAAACCGCCGAACAAAATGTTCAGTTTCGATTTCCTCCGTCTCGTTGGTGACACAACTTTCTTGCAGCCAATAGACAACGATTAATGGTTTGATCAGGACCATGTTTCGCAAACCGAACAAAATGTTCAGTTTAGAATCCTATAACGTAGTTTTATCGAACACTGGAATAAAACTGATAAGAAACACATTTTTCTTAAATAAACCCAGGACTTATACCAAAAGCCATACAACAGAGAAGCACAATCTTCTCAGACTCACCAAGAGTCTATAAAAGTCCTCTGTACACAAACACTACACCATCAAGATCGGGTGCCCCAATATGTTATTCCATACGTCACCGAAAGCACAAAGCCCATGGTATGACAATAAACGTATAAAACACACATTTCGATACCGAAGCCATACAAACTGATTGTTTGTTTATCAAGTCAATTAACGAATCACAAATATCGTATAAAACAATTGGACCATATTATAAATTATGCCTTGGACTCCAGTAATCCCCCAAACAATATAATCAGCCATGCAGACAGCATACCCATGGTGAACCCTTTGGTCATAGAACATGCATATGCAATAAGACTAACCATTAGTCCATACCTATCCCAATGCCATTCTCTAGCATCTAAGGTATCCCAAAATTGCCAATATGCACCACCGAAAGCAGCTTCCCATAGCTTAAATATTGAGAGTACTTTCTACTATTATACAATATCACCAGTTACAACTCGTACAGGACAACCATATTCCAGTTATTTGATAAAATACCAACTCCATATCCAAAATTTTCAAACATTCCAATCACCGACCAGCTATCACAATCAGCTAAGGAACCGAACATATAATCGGTATATGAATCCAATAATAGCAACAACTTCTAAACAATGTGTTTAGTTTAAAGATCCGGAACAACAAAATTTCAACATCTTGCACCAGAAAGTACCATGATTGACTCAAACTGCTACTGTAGTTGAACTTTTCCGCTGTACGTACAAAATGTACTTTAACTCCTCCCGTGTAAGGCTTGAAACTTTGACAATAGGCACAAAACTTGCCTTTAAATCCACAAGACAAGACAAAACAAACGACACACTGCAAGTACAAAATGTACTTCTATAATCCAAAATTTTGATACAAATTTAAAACAACTTATATATGTCAACCCGACAAATAATCTTTAAAACAACTCAGTTTATATATATAAAAAATCATCAATGAATAGCATAATGTTGATTACTGCTAAGCTGTTTTACCAATAAAAGGTTTGTATTGTGGGCCTCTGTCAGGACTGAACTCCTGGGCCTGCAGTTTAGTGCTGTTACAAGACACACATCTAGGGCACCTGTTACCGTGATAAACTTGGACTACATCCTTGTAAGTAGTAGTCGACTGATAAAGCGGTACAGGCCTATTATGGCTATAGGATAACAAATAATTGTTATATCGATGACCGTGATGGTCGTTTCCTTCCAAATTAAAAGACTGGTCCCTTATCGAGCCCCTAAATTCCTCTCCAGTCACTTGACTGACAATGTCATAAAAAATTACGTTAAACGTACTGACGTCATTTTGTAAATAAACTTCACAAGATGGCGATAGTGAACGAGCCTGTTGTTGGTTATTAATATGGGGGCTATGTGGCTCCTGTAATGGTGTGTGAGGAACTAAAACTGTTCCTTCCTCTCCTTTGGAACGGGATGCATTTACGCGTGTAACAGTCTTTAAATTTGACTGTCTTTCAGTGTGAACATAATGTTCACTAGGAATTCCATTTGGATTTTCAACTGATACGGACGAGGAATAAGAAGGTAAGTCTTTTTCTGTCAAAACAGTAGTCTCCTCTGAAATAAGCGACGATATTAGTAAGCAGCAGGATGCTAGGAGGGCTAAAATACAGACGATGGAACCTAAAAGTTCCTTCATTTTGCACACATTTGCAAATAATATAACAAACAAAATGTTTGTTTTAGAATCCAAAATACAACGAAAAAAATGTTTGTATTGTATTCCAAAATATCCCTTGGACGAGCCCCCAGTGTAACGGGATTCCAATTCCGGCTTCGTTGTCTTGTTCCCGTTGTTGTCTACCCAGGTTCAGGGATATTTTAGACAAACGATCGTATAAACAAACTGTTTATTTAGAGGTCCGTGACGGTTGAACTACAACATAAAGATATCAAAACATAGTGGCTAGTCTACTTGTTACGTACAAAATTACGTATATTTCCTTAAGGAGCCAAAATATAAGCAGACGCTCACTTCAAATCCTGCCGTTAGACTGCCCAGAGACCCGGAATGTGACGTAATTTATAGTTCCTAGGGGTGACCGGGCACGTGAAGCCAAACGGGAAGTGATCCGAGAATTTAGTGGTCTGTCCCGGTGGAAATATGTTAATACGGAACTATAAATTATACTAACCTTAACCAAGCAAAACCCAGAAAGTAATGAGGGAACAAGTAAACAAAGCGACTCCATTACATGAGTAAAAAGACGTGCCGTTCTGTTTCTCCTCGAAAATGACAAAAGAATATAATAGGGTTCTTAATTCTTGACTGAATATCATTAATGTACTTAATTACTTAAATATCTCCTTGACCGGGGACAAATAATTTTCATATGGGAGCATACATTTGTATATCCTGCATGATAGGGGTGGCATACTTAGGCTTTTAAGATGTTACCGTTTAAAGTCGGTATTGAAGAATCCACTACTGGCAGGATCAGCAGTTAAATCTCCCTCCCCACTTCCAGTTGAGGAAGGAGGCTTTTCATTGGCATAACCACCACTCATCGCCGGTAATGTAAAATCTTGTGATTGATAATTTACCGGAAATTACGTTCAAGCCACCCGGCACTTCCGGTTGAGACAAATACCGCTCATTAATTTTAAGAAAGCATACCATTTTACAAACAACGTCCACTGCTCACATTCAGATTTGTTCGTTAGAGATGTCAGTACTCTCTGGTTTTATAAAGGTTTTTAAAAAAAAAGCTATTCAAATCAATTCCCAGTCCCATTTATCTTAGAACTCTGATATCTTGAACACAACTCTAGCTTTAATTCTTGGTATATTGATTGATAGATTGATTGAATGGAGTTTAATACCACTTTTCAGCAGTATTTCAGTCATATCACTGCAGTAAATTTCAGTGGGGGAGAAAACGGCAGGGAACCACTGATCTTGGACAGGCAACTGACATCTGATCACTTACAGTTGTAAGTCGGGTGTACCTATTTTTGTAGTTCAGATAGTAAGGGCACAAATTCACGTCACAGTTGTGACAGGATACAGTGATCGTATGTAGACCAACTACCTTAACCACTTGGCCACCAAGGCCCCCTCATGAAAATCCCCTGGAATTTCGAGTCTGAAGTTATTTGCAATATATTGTATGTCAATTAAGGTACCTAAAAAGAGCCTTTACAGTGTCAGTTTTCCCCAAAAGACTGTATACATGTACATTTATATCTGACAATATATGATGAATTACCATATCATACATCAAACCCCATTCAAGTTATTAATGAGGAGCAGAGATACTGTAGTAAAGATTCTGACCTAATTACCCATCAATTTATTAAAAAATTTGTTTCAATAAACATGATAAAACAGCTATATACCAGTATTACACTGTTGCCCTGGATACGCTGGAGGTGGCTCCACCATGGTTAAAGTGACTGGTTCTGCTGGTACCCTTTCCTCCTCACCAACCAGCTGAAAAAAACACTATATTTTCACAACTGAAAACAAAAAAAATTTTGCTCAACAAAACTTGCATGACTAGTTTAACCTGACCACATTTTATATACTTGTCCCTTGTTGGTAACTTGGTTCCAGCATTGTGTAGCTTTCCACTATTGAAGACCATGTAACAAGTTCTGGATGCTTTTGTTGTATATGACACCACGGATATGGAGTGGTGTCACAAATAAAGCAAAAAATCACCGGTACAGGCATATATCAAAAACATCCAGAACTTGCG
>JAOXYH010093838.1:0-10655 GCA_028566455.1 Botula fusca
ACTGCAATGTGTAAGGCTACTACAGGACAGATATTCCTGCAAGTCTTTAGAATTTTTTAGAATCCACATCTGATTCATCCCACTAGTTGAGTAGGTTTTGTCGAAGTAACTCTTGAGGCCGTCCTTGACTGCTGTAAATAAAGAATTCAGGACTTTCGAAAGTAGCTTTGTGGTGCATTGAAATACAGAAATATAGAAATGTGTTTTTTTTATTTTTGGTTCAGGAGAATATTACAAATGACATTTAAGATATATTTTGTTGTGCATGGAATAACATGGTTATAGAAAGCATCAGAATAGAGATGTGTTGTTTTCAAAAATTGTTGAGGGACATAAAAATGTAAGGCAGTGCTCTCTGTAGCTTTTCAACAACTGCAATAAATACAGACGGGGAAAAGTAATCTGCAACTTTCTGCATTCTTTTATTTTAAGGACTTGTTTGTTTTAGCCACGGCACTGGACAAGTGACTAATTTATGTGATTAACAATTAGCACAATTAGTAACTATTGGAATCCCAACTGTTTGTTGAAAACCACTACATAAAAAAATAACAAATACGTTGTCAAGCAAACAGTCTAACATATCAGTCTCAGAGATGGTTAGAATCAGAGTGGTGTTTAACAAAGTACACAAAATGTAAGTTTTATCTCTTCTCAAAACAAGATATTGATATCTGCGTTGACCATTCGTTTTTGATAGAACCAAGATGTCTTTCAGTTTTGAATGAACTGTAGTAGTGTAAAGAATAGAGAAGTCAAGGGTTTTGATACTGTTGCAGAAGTTTTGAGACTTAGACTATAATCACTACAAAAGATCTTTGGAATGTTTTAGGAACTACATTTGATTCACGTCACTTCTTGAATAGCTTGTTTCACAGTACGCTTGAAACCCAATTTCGACTGCTGATAGAATAGGTGTAAATAATTGTGAAAGAGGTTTTGCGGAGAATTTGGCTGATCAAGGTATAGACCGTAGTTAGTATGGATACTTAGGCTATTTTGGTATCCAATACAGAAAACGAAGATCCATTTCATCCTCTTTGGTATTAATACCAAGGGAACATAAAACGGACATACGATTATCGAGCATTTGCTTTTTCGTAAGTGTTGTTGATGTGTATTTTGGATTGCCTGACAAATTGTCAATACCTAATCTGTCAAAATTTACGTTTCATAGGCAATATCCTCTGACAATTTAAGTGTAATGCAGACTTTTCTAGAGCTTGAATTGCATATCCATTTAGCTTTTGTTATGAGGAGGGACTTTCTGTCGAATTTGTTTATTCATGTAGTCTGTTTACTGTTCAAGACGAAGAATGCATGAAAGAAATGATGACAATACCCTACACGACTCTTCTGGCCATGTTAGCACCATTTTGCACGGGTTTGACGCTATGCCAGCAAACGTTAACACATTTTTCCTGCATACAGTTTTTCTAGCATTTTACATAGTGCATTAAGTTTCATATCAAGTATACTATCTATCCCTCCTATTCTTCAATAGTTCAACTAGGTCAAAATATTTTTTGATGACAACGGTTCTACAGATTTTCAATCGTTACGTACCTAAGGGTTCAGAATATCAAATTCAAATATAATGATAAAAATTATTTATATGTATGAAAATGTGATGTACGGAATATTCATTAACAACGTCAGACAAAAATCAAACGTCTTCTTTTGCTGCACAATTAACACTTGTTAACATCAGAAGTTGATTTGTATAGAATATCGGCAACAGAATACCGAAGCAACAGGTTGAAAAGTAATCTAAAACTCGTGAATCCAGAGACAAGGCAAAAACGTGTCCTTCAAGTTCAACAAAAATATTGTCGATTAGAAATTCCAGCATGCTAACAACACCAGTATCAGAGAACTGTTTGGTAGAATCAGTGTGGTTCTTGACGAAGTATGCCTTTTCTTTACCTAACACCTAATAGGCATACCGTTGTGTACCTTTTTTGGTCCAGAAACATTGGTGAATGAGATCACGGATAACATACTTTAGTTTATCACGTGGAATAGTAGTGTATAGAGTAGAGAGATCAAAAGTTTTGATATTACTGCAATGTGTAAGGCTACTACAGGACAGATATTCCTGCAAGTCTAAAGATTTTTTATAGAATCCACATCTGATTCACCCCACTACTTGAATAGGTTTTGTCACAGTTGCTCTTGAGGCAATCCTTGACTGTCGTAAGTAAAGAAGTTAGGAGTTTCGAAAGCGGCTTTATGGTGCATAAACCTCTGTTTGTATGGACTCTTATGAAGTTTAGGAGTCCAATAAATGGAATAGAGGTTTTTGTTGTCATTGGACACAGTCACACCAAATGAAGACATCACAGATATGTGATTATTGATGATGTCCTCCTTTGGTATGGTAGTTGATGTAAACGTGGGGTTGCCGAGTGAATTGTCAATGCCCATCCCCTTAATCAGATAGTCGATATAGTGTCATTTGCAGACAAAAACTATGTTGTTAGGTGCCTTGTCAGGTGGAACAATGACATAATTGTCATGAAGATAGGTCAACGTCTTAATAACGAGGGGATCATAAAAATGCTGTTTGTTTTGGAACTCAGATGATCTTAGGCATCGAATACGAGCAAGTATTAATGACTTTATCGACCTGATCCAGTCCGAAAAGTGTTTCAAATTCCTCTTTCTCTCTTGTTGCCAATTTTCTGGCGTAGTATTCAACTGCGTCCATCAATGTTCTGATGTTGTATTTCCAGTTGATATGCTGAGGCGCGCGGTATTTGGGGCCTTTAGCAAGGATTTCTTGCATTTTTTTATTGTCAACAATGTTGAGGTCACCAATAATAACGTGGGCAGCAGGACTGCAGTTGAATGGCAAACAGGAACAAGAACAGTCAGGCGGTTTGGATTTAAAGTCATCAATCTGGAGATCTCGCAATACCAGTTTATGATTAAAGATAGTGTTTGCAATAAGTTTAGTGTAGGTGTAGGATATACAAGTGGAACTGATTGATCTTTGAAGTATGGAGGTCCTTTTGAAGTTACATATTTGTTGTGTAAGATATTGGCAAAATTGATAGCATCTAAGCCTTTGGTGGCACAATTCAGCTTGAGAAATGAACGACCTTCTGGTTCATTAGTTGTAATGCTAGCTGGCTTAAACAGTCTGTAGTGTGCAATATCCATCACAATAGCAATTAACTTATATGTAAGTGACTTTGGGTCAGTTTCGGATGTATTTTAGCAGGTTTTATAAAAAGAATGGAGTTTGAAGTGGGGTAAGGAGTATAGTTTTGTGCGAATGTGGTCAATTACGAGCGGTTTGTTAATATGAGGAATAGGAAGAAGGTCGTCTATTGAGATGTCATGCAGGTTCGTATGCTAGAAGAAAAGCAACAGAAGACGATGATGTAAAGAAGAAGGAGGAGTGTGATATCGAAAGGAAAGCCAGGGATGATGATGATGATGATGTAAAGAGAAAAAACATAGTGATAAAAGATAAGTTAAAGAAGATGGTATTGTGAAGAAGAAAGAGTGTGATGCTCATGTAAACAAGAAAGAACGTGACCCCAAAAGGGAATTCAAGAGAAAGTAAAGAATATAGGGACAGCAAATCAAATACATCGGTCTTATCCATACAACTAAGAAAAAGAAAGCGTGAGCAAAAGGTGTCAAGACAAATAGATCCAAAAAGAAACAGGGGTTATGACAAGTCTAATAAAAGTCTAAAACGAGATCCAGCATGAAAATATACTAAAAAGCAGATAGTTTCCGGGTCAAATATAATTGAATCCATTCAGAAATGTTAAGAGAAAACAGCAGATGGCGCTTCTTTTATATTTACATCGTGTGATAAGACATGGTTTTCAGATTCAGTTGTCAAAGCTGTCACAATATTGTTGTCTCACGCCTAGATATTTCCATAGTGTTTTGCTGGTATGAAGTCTATTGACAATATTGAGTGGATTTGTCATACCTGCCACAATGAAATGTTTTAAATGTTGATATGCAACCGACAATTAACACACTTTCAAGAACTCTAGATAAGTCTGGCACAATCTCTGTGAAACTAAAGAGACTGACAAGTCTTGTGTTATCAGTAAAAATGTGAGACTTTTTGATGTAAATTGTTTACTACATTATTTAATGAATAAAAGTAGATTGTACAGAAATTCTGGAATTCAGATTGACTTAAACTGGATTGAAGAAATTTCCAGATTAGAACAAGAAGACTTGAGTGAATCACCAGAAGAGTCGAATGGTAAGGAGATTGATTGGAATAAGAAAGATTCCGACCACTTCAGTGAAATAGATGACAGGTAAATTCATGCTGGTAACTTGAATACTCTTCTTGATGAGATGATAGATGACAATACTCATTTTGACAATTTTGCTTTGCTCCTGGAGAGGGCCAACATCCAATTAGCATATATAATGACCATGATGCCTTAATCTTCTTTCGCGAAAAAAGACCCAACAATGACGAGAGAGAAGTTAGTGTAAATTACACTGGTATTGTTAAATGGAGCATCTTTTGACGGAAATGTGACGCAATCAGTACCAAATACTTATTAAGTTGAAGAAAATTCACTGTAATAATATTGAAGACAAAGTTCACTTAGCTTGAGAAGATACAAATCTGACGAACAACAAGAGATATTTTGACTCCCACAATTGTTAAGTAGCTGGTCAGAATAGTGAAGGATATTATTTACTCCGCACCTTCAGGAACTCGACAGTGTATTTGAAAAAAAAATGATGTTTTAGCAATGATAATATAGGTAGGTCTTTCAACATGGTTTGGATCATTTTCTTCTGCAGATACAAGAGGAAAAGATTTGCTGAGAGTTCTTAGCAGACTGAATGACAATAAAGAATAAACTGACGAGGAATATGGATAGGAATACAAAAACAAGACTTGTACAGAAAGATCCAATATTTGCTCAAGATATTTTTACCATCATGTGCTACACTTCATAAAAATTATACTGAAATCTAAACATCGCCCCATAGGCAAGTTGTCTGATTATTTCTAAAGAGTAGAAATCCAACAGAGAGGTTCGAAAAAAATTCACGTGTTGATATGGTTAAGGATTCACCTTAATACCAACAGGATATCTGTGGATATAATTGTTGAGTATGTAGTTAAACATATTTCTTGCTCTAGAGACTCAGAACATAAAGACCACACACATTCAAACACTTGCAGAAAAAAGAGCGATTCAGTCTGTCGATTAGGATTTCCATTACAACCGAGAGAAAAATATGTGTCTTGCAGCCATTAGAGCAACATTTTCAAAAGTTCAAAATGTACAATGAGATACACAAATATTGCAATGTGACGGGTACCGTTAACGGAGCGGGACATGCTTACCCTTCCGGAGTACCTAATGTCATTCCCGGGTTTTGATGGGAGTTCACATTGCTAGTGCTTTGATTCTCGTGTCGTCTGTTTCTATTTAGTTTGTTTGCTACATGTTTTTTGATTTTCAGTTCTTTTTTGTTTTGTCCTAGTTTGTTGCTGTTTTTTCCGCCTTTAGTCTTGTCCCTGGAATCACGAGTTTTTTTATCATCAATTGAACATCTCGCTTCGATATTCTGTTGCCGATGTTTGTCATATAGTTTAGATTTCAATCGTCTATAGTGAAACAAAAAGATTAATGACATGCATAGTCATGAGAGTATTGAGGAGCATACCTAAGAACAGTTTTTGAAAGTAATTGACGAGGACTACATATTAAATGCAATCAGAGGCAACCTCAATGGCTAACAAGGTTTTTATTATTTATTTTTTTTTAAATGCTTATGTCATGTACATTGCGTCTTTTATTAGCAAATTCCAGAAAGGGATGAGTTCATTGATGGAGTAAAGAAGCAGGAGAGGGGAATTATTACATAAAGTAAGGCACATTGGAAATAACTTCAGAAATTCTGTTGAGACCAGATTACAGGAAGAAGTTTATCTGTTTTTTTACAGTTGCCACTTACCAAGGCTTCAAGACAAAGTTGTATTCATTAATACTTCTCCTGAAAATTGCACACTGAATTAACACTTCTGAATTAAAAGGTAGACCATTTCCTATATTAAAACCATTTGAATTTTATAGTTTCTTTTTTATTTAATGATAATTTATGCTAGAAAAGATCTGTATAATTAAGCTCTGAATCACCAATTATATATTGAAAGATAGAAAAAAAACATAAAATTGAACCTTTGATTCAAGCTTCAAAGCTTATGTGAACTCATTTTTATGATCTGTTTAAGCCGTTTTACAGTATAAATATCGTGTCAGCGCATACACTGAGCATACATAATTGAACCCAACGTGACAAATACTCTTGCATTGCCAACAGAAAAGTAGGTCAGAGGTTAGCCTACGAAAGCTATATATGTAGTAGATCCGCTAGAATGGTGACAGAATATACTACAAATTTAAACATATCCAGCTCTCTCGGTTCGAGATCTACGCTGAACAACAAATCAGTAAACTTCGAAATACAACAAAACAATCGCTCAACTGATCAAACTAGAATCGTTGCAAAATAACTACTTGACTACATCAACCATCGCTGCTTTGACGAAGTCAGACTGTTCTGAGTTGACACTGATTTCTTCAATGCGACAACTGCGAATAGACAGACCGTATTAGCGCGGTTGCCGCCTTAAAAAGCCTTACCAGTCTCTTAGCTGCAAACTGCCAGCTGCTGCGTAGCAACCTTCTATGCCTGCTCAGATATATTTCGGCAAATATACAGCCCTGATGTCGTTCTTCAAGTGGTAACTCTAAGCAGCGTAGAACACGTCAGGATGTACACATTAGAAGTCTTGGAAGAGACAGCCTAGATAGACACCAAGGACAGACGTTATTGAACCCCTTCAGCACAGCTGAACCACGCGCAATCAACAACCTTGAAGCTTGTAACGGTAAGACGACGAAAAAGATCCAGCACGCCCACTGCAATAAAGATCTTATCTAGATGAAATTCAAGCTGCATAGAAAAGTGTTCTGAAAAAAAAAATCAACATTTAATATATGAAACCTTAAGATCTTATCTTACCGCAATTCAAGCAACGTAGAAAATGTTTTGAGAGAAATCAAACTTGTGTCATTAAATTTTAAAAAGCTTTGACATTGATACATTTTTGTCTGATAAGGCAAAAAAAAAAATCAAGGACATGAC
The DNA here is from genome assembly GCA_028566455.1 of Botula fusca. Classification (NCBI taxonomy): domain Eukaryota; kingdom Metazoa; phylum Mollusca; class Bivalvia; order Mytilida; family Modiolidae; genus Botula; species Botula fusca. The sequence continues at coordinate 7,162 of JAOXYH010093838.1, forward strand.
AAGTGTCTGTGTGTAACCTTGAAACTGAAACCTGAACTTGCAAAACAACTTTATTAATTTATTATTCATAAATTAACTGACTTATTAACACATGTATTGACTGATTTTACTGACGTCTGTATGCCAACTCTTACGATAAAGCTTCTGTAAAGGTCGTTTCATGCTGTGGTCATCTTAATTTCGTACATTGATTTTTGTTCTGTGAATTTTTATGTTTCCTTTGGGCCTCATAGCACATATGGTTTGACGAGAAATGTACAAAGTGGAAAGAGGGGATCAAAACTGATTCCGTGTTTTTATCTTTTTTTCTGGAAGTCTGATCTAAATGTTTGCAAGCTGATCCAATATAAGGCATAAAAGGTGGGCCTTTTTGATGTTATAGTATAGAAATCAGGGAAACCCGCAGTTAGAGGGATAGTGTTAATAACCGAAAATCCAAGGGAAAAGAAAAAGCCAAGAAAAACTTCGACAAACATCACATGGAGCATACAAAAAGTGAAATAAGATCTCCATACGAAAATAATAACGAAATGAGCAAATCGGAGTCCATCAAATGCTTGCAGCATGGCCTACGTGTGCTGTTAAAGTATGATGGTAGGGCACACTCAGAAACGAAAGAAGAAGCCTAAAATAATGGGACCAGTCTAGGCGCATGGTGGAGATTGACACACCATTCATGATTGCGACTGTAGAAGCGATGACTTGAGTCTAGATGGAACATAAACCTGATCGAGCGTAATATTTTCTGTCATAAAACATTCTTCATACGCTTTTTTGCCTTTTTCTAAATCCTTTCCTCTTTAAAATCTAGGTCATATAAATCAAACTTGGTCCGAATCTGTCTTTTGGACACTGCTGTAAAATTCAACTTACTTTGCCACATATACTTTGATCTGTTCTCTAGTAACGCATAGATATCTAGGAAAAATCTCCTTTCTGCAATCCCTTTTCGTCGAGCGGTATTCAAACTTTGCCAGATATTTGGGATACCTATAGACTTTAATCTGAAACATACTGTATAAGTTTTTATTTTCGCGGGGATCCAATTTTCGCCTGTTTCGCGAGGTTGTTGCATATGCACAAAATAGAGATCGTAAAATATAGAAATACTTCAAAGTGCATTGCGTAAAGCATCATTTTGCTAAATTTTCCTGCCAAGTAAATGAATTCATCTTATTTTAAAACATTTTCAAAATTTTTTCTCCCTTGAAAATAACCACTTATACAGTAGTTGCTTGGCTGACAAGACGAACTGTATGTCCAAATAATCCCATGATATACAAAATCATTTTTTGTGTTCTGAAAGTTTTAGACGATGACTAAATACTATATAAATACGAATTTGATTGGACATCTCCGTTTTTGAAATCTGACAATTGCATTGTAAAGCGAAAAGATATAGAGATATACTGATTCCTTATGATCCGCCTAAAGCTGAATTAAAACAGGGAAAGAATGTATTTCGACAATTGATTGGGAAGCCTTTGTAGCATTCTCTGAGAGGTTGGCTATTAAAATAAAATATGATAATTTCAATGGAGATCGTTGGGCAATATTGTTACACTGAATATAGATTATATAGATCGAGGTTGTCACATGTACAAGGATGTTATCATTATTGAAATACCTTGAAACTCAGAAGTCGTTTTACAAGTGCAAATTGATTTATCTTCTTTTACAGTATATTCTGGATTCACTTGAAACCCTTGACCCTTCTTGTATTTTAAATGAAAAACTATGATTATAGGCTTTATGTGGAAATGAGAAGTAATATGTGTGTGGGTAATAAAGGTATAATTGTTGCCAGTGGACTATTTTAAATCTAGAAAACCAGCAAAAATATGATAATGTGACTTGCAATTCAGCTTTAATAATTTGCCTGTGTCGAGCTGATATGTACGAGAATCAGTCAATTTAACATTTGTCATGAAATAAATCAAATAATTTTTGACACAAGAACTATATTATAGTTATCTCCAGGGCAGAAGTAATTTAAGTTTAAAGTAATTAATGGGATTAAGTAAACTTTTGCCTGGCAGCGCAGTTCAGGTTGCCGGGCTTAATAACTGTTTATCACCGAATAAAATCTCCTGTATACTATCATATTGTATGATTATTCTTTAAAGTTTAAAGCAATTATTTGCATTATATTAAACATTCCATCTGCACTAACATCTGCGGTTTTCATTTTTCAGCTCACATGTGGCCTTATCGGGATTTTTCAAACATCGTGTAAAATCATAACGGATAAGCTTTTGCATCAGGGTTATTTCCATCTGGACTCGTCATCACATCAAAAACTCTACGGCGTCCAATGTAAACTACAATACGGGAAGACTTGTTCCTGTCATTGTGAGTTTCTTCAATTTCCGGATGTAACCTAATAGACTTTCTAGAAAAGCAAAACACGCTTATTCTACCAGTGCACTTGGTCCACGCTCCTGGTTGTTTTGCTATCTGTCTTTCGGCAATCTGCCATCCAACACTCCTCTCAAAACACTTGAAAGAATAAACAAATCTTTACAGAGACCTTGGTGTAACTTGTAACACACACACACACACACACACACACACACACACACACTTCGTCCATAAATTCACACTTAAAACAGAAAAATACAATTCATTGAATTGCCCATTAACAGAAGCATAGGTACTACCAATGTTGAGACTGGAAATATCATATGATATATCTGAACTCGCCCTTCGGGCTCCTCTAGGTTTTACACAAGATTTCTCCAGTATTAAAATTATATGTACCTATTATATCTAAACATTTCGTATTAGTGTTGTATTATGTCAGTTTTTGCATAATTGTAATTTGGAGAGAAACTTCTTTGTTCTTTGTAAAAAATCGGCAACGAATAACGAATATCAGCAACAGAATACCTAAGAAACAAGTTCAAGTGGGATCCAAAACCAGGAGAAAAACAAAAAAGAACTGAAAATCAAAAACATGCAGGAAACAAACCCAATAGAAACAGAGGACAAGAAAACCAAAGCACTAGTAATGTGAACTCCTCCCAAAACGCGGGAGTGACATCAGGTGCTCTAGAAGGGTAAGCATGTCCTGCTCCATTAACGGAACCAATATCCGGTGAATACATATATCAATTTGTCCTTCTATCTGTCTGTCGGCAATCTGTCATCCAACACTCCTCCCAAAACACTTAAGAGAATAAACAAATCTTTAGAGAGACCTTGGTACAACTTAGAATATTAATTACTATCGGCAATATAGACGTCTGTCATCCAACACTCCTCCCAAAACACTTCAAAGAATAAACAAATCTTTACAGAGAGCTTGGTGTAACTTGGTCACTTGGTAACATCGTCACTATACACCACCAACACATGAAATTTCATTCAGTGACCTACTACCTTTCAAAAGCCATTGGGATTACATCACATTCGCACCCACCTATTCTCTCTACCACGATCAAAATTACATTCCTTATACAAATTTTGTTTAGGACAGGACAGTACAGACCCAA
>JAOXYH010093948.1:0-10654 GCA_028566455.1 Botula fusca
TGGACCAATCAAATTCAATCTATGCAATGTTTACTTTAAACTTGCAGACTGGTTTCAGAGATGAAAATGTTTGAACAATTTCCACGTAAGGTCCCATGTTAATGGAAGTCGGGGTCATCGGATACATTTATGAAAGTTGACCACCTAAGGCCCATCCATGACATGTTCACTTTTGATTGGTGAACTGGTTTCAGAGAAGAACTGATTTTTAAGCATTTGTCTTATAGGGTCATATGTTAAAACTATTCTGCTGATGGCAGCAATTTTGAAGGTCAGGGTCATCAGATAAAATTCTGAAACGGACCATCCAGGGAACACTCCATCGAATTTGTTCCCAAGTGGCTGATGGCAGCAATTTTGAAGGTCAGGGTCATCAGATTAAATTTTGAAACGGACCATCCAGGGTACACTCCGTCGAAGTTTGGTCCAAATTGGCCATGCAGGTTCAGAGGAGAAGATCTGAAATTGATTTTTGATTAATTTTCTAGTTTTAGCAGTGGCGGCCATCTTGGTTTGGGGTGGGATTATCGGATATGATTCTAAAAGGAGACGTCCCAAGGACCATTCCAGTCAAGTTTGTTTGATTGACCCAGATAGAAGATAGAAGATTCTTGAATGAAAAGCTAACGACGGACGGACAGCAGACACCAAGTGATTGTGAAGGCTTACCCTGGCCTTTGCTCAGGTGAGCTAAAAAGGAGATTTGGTTTGGAACAAGGATACATGTTTATGACAAAACATTCGACAAGCTACATTATTTTGCACACCAGATGTGAGATTTAATAATCATCCTCGTAGACATGTTGGTTGAAATAGCTATTTTTAGGTTATCTGTAGGACTGAAAAGACTATTATTCATCCATCATTTAAATTTAATAGAAATTACGGAATTTGTTCACAGAAGCAAAGGTTTTCTTCCACTACTGGAGTTTATTAACTGCATGGATGAGCAATATTGCTGCAGTGGAAACACGTTTATCTACTGAATGGATGAGCAATGATACAAAATTTAATTGCTGTTGTGGAAACATTCAAAAGCAAGATACTTTCTGTTCAGTTTGAATATTTTATTCCCTTTACTGTTGTTTCTAAATCGAAGCAGAGAGAAAATTCATTTTTTGTTATATTTAATATATGGCTTTACGCACGGATAGTTAATCTAAGTACCAGATGAAAAATCTTGGAACCGTAGCATAGAATATCTGATCACATTATGTGAGTTAAGCCTCGGTATTCTGTTGCCGATTTTTGCTCTTAATTCCATGTATATATAGAATGCCATTCATGAAGAATGAACCGGAAATGGTTTAGTTAATTGGCAACTTGTTGGATACACCATGCTGTCGGTGGAGTTTATCCTTGATCGCTGTACACCCAGTGAGCTGTTGCACAATATTTTGTGGAAACGGAGATATAACTTCAAGTCTATAAGATATACATAAACCAAGCTCTCAACTGCAAGATATATGCTTCTCAACTCCATAATAGATAAATGTACCAAGCTCTCAAGTTCAGGAAATACCCCTTATATGCCGAGCCAACAGTTTATATAACCCTCATCTGTCTGACTGATACGCCCTCAACTAAGCAATAGCTACTTATCCCCTAAACTCCATAATGCTTACATCTCAACTACACTAACGTATACATGTGCATAATTCGATTAGGCTTTAAAAAAATCACCTAGATACTATAGCAATGTACATGTAAACGAACACTATATATATAACACATATTTGAGAGGGTGATGGTGCATTTTGTTATCCCGAGAAATGAACAGTCAACCGAGGGTTTACCCGAGGTTAACAGTGCATTTCAAGGGATAACAATATGCTCCATCACCCTCAATTATGTTTTATTTATTTTATTATACTGAATGCTTTTCATTGAAAATCAACATTGAAAACCACTGATGTGTGACGAGAGGGTGATAGACTAAATTACATGTATCACCATCTGCCATGCGATTGACTAAAATGGCACACGCTCCTTATCCAATGAAAATACAAGAAATGCATGAAGTATAATAAAAGAAAACGGTACCTATTCTGAATATGGGCAACGAATGTCTTTGTATTTTCCTGGTAAATATGATACTTTTTATTCATTTTTTATCGTACAGTACTGTATACAATTAGAAAGACGGCGCTTCAAGTTTAAATTACTTCCGGTACAATATAGTGTGAAATGACGGATAAAAACCAGCAGCTTTGTGGCGGTATAAGCGGTGACAAGTACCTAAATATTTTACATGTGATGTGAAATATACGTTGACTTAGGCGTTGCTCCAATATGTGAAAGTTTACGCCTGTGTTCCCTTTCAGATTGTTCACTGCTATAATCAGAAAGTAATTCTGGTGTTTTTGGACGCGGTACATGTTCTTCAATATCCAGTCCTTTAGATTTTGCCTCCTCGGCTTTCTGTAGTATTTCTATAAAACTTAACCGACTTGCAGCAGAGGGTTGCCTTCCACTATCTACAGTTAAACTACGAATTCCTCCTTTATGTCCTTTAACTGTTGCGACTGACATCTGATTTGAGCGATGAGAATCAGAAAGCACGGAATCAGTCTTTCGGTCAGGACGGGGAGTGAAAGAGTTGCTTACATTTGTCCTTTTCTCACTTGGTGACTTTGAAGACAAAACGTCGTCTGACTTTCTGTCAGTCGAAGGTAATTTCACATTTGTTCCATTTATTTCACCATTAAATGTGTTCTCAGTTTTTGCTTTCACAGGACGAAGTCTTCCAACCCTACTTTCATCAGCTTTGCGTTGCCCTTGTTTTGCCATGGAGTACATACTTCTATCGGACAGTGAATGAAATGTAGATTTGTTCTTTTTTTCACGTGACGTTTCATTGTCTTTCTTCGGTTTAATTGTGTACGTTGACTTACTATTTACATTAAAAGTTCCAATGTAACCCATAGGAGAATGTTTTTGTTGTCGCGGAGACGCTATCGTATTGGAAACCATTTTGTTGCGAATGAACTGCGTTTCTTTTCCAAGATCTTTCATGATCACTCTCTGAGCCTTGTCAAACATTTCCATTTGATTGTTAAGTCTGTTATTTGCTCTATTGTTGTTACGCAATACGCCATCATTGTATTCCGACCTAATAATGACATCTCCATGACGTATTCTCATTCTATTGGGTTTCTCATTTACTTTAACTTTATCAGAATACATTGTGATTCTTTAGTTTAATCTGAAAATAAAAAGAGTTACACGTATAAATCAAGAATCTGAAACACATGCACATAGTACACTGCAGGATGTGATAGTATTGATACTTTAGTGTATTTTTTCAATATTTTACATGTAATTCATGTAAACATTAAATATAATAAATAAAAGAGCAAGACGTAAAACTGATTATAGTCTATCGAAACCCTTGAAGTTGCCTCATTAGACAGTTTTCCGGGGTTACAATTTCAACTGCCACTCCCTTTTATAGGAATAAGTTCCAGTGGAAAATATTCCTTAGGTGATTTATTCCGCCTGGACCCGGAAAATTAATTCTGGGAACTTATTTTTCATAAAATTTGTTTCCCGGAAAACGTTTCACTCCGCAACAAATTTTTGTTACACTATAACACGGCCTCCTTTACTCTGATAAGGTCATTTCCCCCTTTCCAACAACTGTGTTAATTTTTTTATTCAATCTGCATTACAAATGCGTCTTGTTTGGGCTTATTGTAGATTTTATACCATAAATAATCACAGTCGTGTGCCAGACAGATATTATGCGAAATAAATGATATATTTAATACAATGTAATATCTCTCCAACAGGCAATATTAAAAATCATTTGAAACGATTGAAAGTTAATCCTCAATCATCAAACCTTTAATAATTAAGAAGGTTATAATGATTAATATTAAAATCTGTCCAAACAGCTGAAGTACAGTCACGTAAACTTTTGAGTTGTTTGAGGGAAACAAACTCTAATGTTCAATATCAGCCGTATACAAAGACTCTCACGATTGTATTTTTAAAAGTTGGATCTAATCATCAAAGTAATCATACATGCAAGAATCGATTTTTAAAGTGAGCATCGTTAATATCACAATACATTTTGTAGTACTTTAAAAATAAAATACTGCGCCCCCGCAATTCGTCAACAGATGCACTTTTTGTATGAAAGGTAGAGCCCTGAAAATCCTTAGTTTCGAATTTCGAAGCAAATCCATTCGACAGTGACAAATGATGTGCGGACATTATTACTGTAGTTGCACAGGTCGATAGTGACCAAATATGGTATATAAACGGTTAGTATTTCTATGTTGTATATGGGGCGACAGGGACGTATATACCTTATTTGGTCACTGCCGGACTGTGTAGCGAATTTGTCTTCATGTCAGTCTATTGTTCCCGATTGAAATACAAGAAATTTGTGCTGTACTATAACTTCGAATGACATCAAGAACGGTAACGCTTGTACACATCGTATATACACGACAGCACGTGACATCGATCAGATTAACCCGATAAAGCTACTGGGAATGCAAAAAATCTATGTACGCGATTCATGTAAAATCTACCTCTTGAAGCCTTTCCATATAGGATCAATTTAATTCAATATTTTAATTATGTACAATAGTTACATAAAACATTTTACAATTGCACAATAAATATTAAAGCCACTTAATAGAGAGCTATAAAAGACGATATTTACAATTACAAACTTAGTCACATAATCATAAAAAATAGGGCAGCAAATATCGCTAAAAAGATATTATTTACAATATAAAGCCTCAATTCTTTCTTTTAAATTAAAGAGGTTTTGACACAAGCACGAACAATACATGCAATACATGCAATAAACGATTTGAAAATAAGAACACTAATTTTCATTGTCTGTAAGTTTTGAAGTTACATGTATTAAATTTCACAGCCTCATAAAATCAGATGTAATATTGTACGACTCACATTCTATGGAATCATTTTTACTATAAAAACATTTTTAAATACTCATATCTACCTGTCCCAAGTCTAATCGGAGGACGAATACACATTAAGCAGTAAAAATATGTGCTTTTATATTTTCATACATTTTACATACACAGTACGTGTTAAGCAGAATGTCGCATTTTTGCAAAAGGTTACCCTTGACATACAACAAAATCCGGACTTCTCAGGGACTGACTTGCAAACTTCCTAAAGGACAGACAGCTGACTCATCATTTTAGATTATCTGATCAACTGTTAGGTATATTTAAATGCATAAAGAGATACTCTGTTTTACCTTGTTCTTGTTTAGAAAGCCGTAATTGATCCAAATTGCAATCACTACAGGAATATAAAAGGTGAGATGTTAATATAACCTAGACAGGTTTGTTAACTCAGCCTATTTTGTTCTTAAGTTATATTAATGCCGTTCTCAAATAACAATAACGAATCACATACATCGATTGATCAATTGGTTGATTGAATGCTAACGCCTCCTTCTTCAGTATACAGTGGCGATTAGTTTTATCACTGAAGAGACCGGAGAGCCTCGAGGGAATCACTGACTGTGGCAGGTAACTTACAAACCTTATCATTTACAGAATTAAAATGCAACTAATATACCTAGTAGTACATGGATCCTCCTTCATACAACTGTATGCGACAGTGCCTGGAGATAGATTTTAGCAGACATGCAGCAATAACCCTAATCATAGAACAAATATCGGCAACAGAATACCGAAGCAACAATCTAAAACTCGTAGAGCCAGAGACAAGGCAAATGCATACAACAACAAACCAGGACAAAAACAAAAAAGAACTGAAAATCAAAAACATGTAACAAACAAACTAAGTAGAAACAGACAACATGAGAACTAAAGCACTAGCAATGTGAACTCCCACAAAAACCCGAGAGTGACATCAGGTGCCCCAGAAGGGTAAGCAAGTCCTGCTCCGTTAACGACACCCATCACATTGCATGTGAGAATATCCGGTGAAGTGTCAAGTCCGGTGAGGTTTTAAATCTGGTATGACGAGAAATCTTACAGAAGATATCATGTCGCATTTGTGAGATAGATACATCGTATCGATCTATAAAAAATAGAAGTCATACAAAATGATGATAAAAAAGCCGATAATCCAGGGTCAAAGACAAAGTCAAGAAAGCAAGGACAAATATCACACAGAACACAAGAAAGGGAAATCAGACTAAAAGGGGAATGAGTAAGTAGGATTCCACTAAAAGCCGGGAGCATGGATAGGTGCAACGGGAGAGTCAGCGTCTTTAATCAGGAACAATGCGAAGAAATGGAAAAAAGAATTGTTTTGATGAATTTAGGTTTCATATTGTAAATCTTGCAAAAAGTTTCAATGATATCTTGATAAAAAAACTTTAAAAAAATATTTCCATGCTGATAAAGGATAAACATAGCCCAGCCCGAGTTCTATATCCTAACGTTATAAGCCTCTATTATTAAAAATAAATTTAGAAATAATAGAATTAATGAGCGCGGCCTTTTCAGGATCTCGTTTTCTGCTTATAAATTTGGCTTGTTCTTTTATTGTATTACATAATTTTTCATGACAAAATGATGAAAATTATATAATTTTAGTTCTGTTTTTCTTGTCATTTGTTTTGATAGATTCTTTATTAATGCCATTCGATTTCACTCCTAAAGTCACCCGTCTGAGAATACAATACTCTAATACTAATCCCATATTAGAAAAAAAAAGATTAAACGTTTTGAAGATGACACGTCCTTTAACGACAATATTGATTAGTTTAAAGAATTTCAAAAGTCAAAACTATTTCTTTCCGTTACATTTTACAGAGTATATAGCACCGATTTAACCAATAAAACTAATAAAGAAACCAAGCAGAAAAGTACAGGAAACATAGTTAGAAATTGCAACTTATGATACAGGCGAGGCAGTCATTCTTCATGTTAAAGTTGTTGTCTCTCTTTGTCAATATTTACAGTTATACTCGATTGCATCTCATCTTATTGTCCGTCCACTTGAAGCATACGGATTTGCCAACAATGTCATTCATTCTTTACACGCCCGCTGTCTGTTCTTACAATAAAACGAGAACTACATAGTAACCTTTTGTGTTCAACTGGTTTGATGTTTGCGGCTGAGATACATGTGCACCTGGTTGTGACAATGTGTGAAAATTCGCACAGTTAACAGGGCGAGGTTGATTCTGATTGGCTATTCTAATGCCTTTCGTATGAATGAATCTACCTGAACAGATATGACAAAGAACTACATCGTATTGTTACTTTCTTGAACGGTGAACGTTTGAAACAAACTTGACAAAGATCTACATAGTGTCTTGTTCTTTTACATGTGCTGTTTCTTGAATAAAATGTCTGCACATTTTTACCTACAGGTATAACGAATTCGTAATTTTCATGCCGACGCACGGTAACATCCCATCATCAAAAAGATTGGATGTTACTACAGATAAAAGGAAAATTGTCTACTTGAAATGAAAAAATTACTGTAACCATAGCCCTTTGATTTCCTTCTGTTTGACTAATTATTTCTTGCGTTTGTCTGTTGGAATATCTTTTGTTTATTCCAGTAAGACGACCAGGTTAAAATTAATCAGTGAAAAAGTGGAAGACAGAATTAAGAACTGAGAAGTAGGAAGTAAGAGGAAAGAGGTAAGAGGTAAGAAATAAGAAATAATAAACAAACAACTAAACAGTAAGAAATAAGAAGACAGAATTAACAAGTTAGAAGGTAAGAACCAAGAAAGAGAAAGTCAGAAAGTTAGAAGTTTGAAAGAAGTGTTGAGAAGTAGATTAGAAGAAGTTACAAGTAAGAACTAAGAAGGTCGATATAAGGAGTGAGAAGTAAGAAAGTGGAAGTAAGAATTCAGAAGAATGAACTAAGAAGTGAAAGACATCGGAATGGAAGTCGGGAAACCCACCGTTAGAATGATGAGCAAATAGCAAACATCCATGTAAAGACGAAGTTAAGAAAACAGCGGCAAATATCATACGAAACATATAGATTTAAGAGGCTGTCCATGTAAATGTCAGGCAGTAGGTGGCACATGCACAAAAAAATCCCACCGTTTTTTTGCTTGATTTTTATCTACATGGCCCTATGATGATATAAAACACTGCTCATTTCCGAATTGGGTGTGGGTATTGAGAGTTATAAAATATAAAGAAAGCATTAATATAGTCAATCAAAGGGAGATAACTCTTAATTCTGCAGTGCATTTTAACTAAAACATTCTAGAATATAACAAGCCATACCCACTTAATATTGATAAATCTTTGTTACTGCTGGAATACATATACGTCCAACATTGAAATGAAACAGGAAAAACGGTGGGATTTTTTTTAGGATGTGCCATCCACTGTATGTGGCTTGCCTGGTTTTTACACGGATAGCCTCTTAAAGGGTTACGAAAACAGACTGCATTCACTAAATAAACCTAATTCTGAATGTAATACAAAGTTTAACTATTGTAAACCCAAAATTTATTTAATTTATTTACTTATATAAATACCTTAATAAATAATGTGACACACTATAAACGTAAATAAATAGGCATATTTTAAGTAATGCTACTGGAACACAGTTGCATTTTCCACATAAACAAAATTGTTGCATTAATTTCTTTGATAACTATAATTTATTTTGCTGCTTCTGAAGTAAAAATGAGTAGGTTTTTAAATACTGTGTAAACAATGTATAGGGGCATATGTTGACAAAGCTAAGGACACCTGATCGAAAAAAATGTCTGCTAATTGCCAGATGAGAAAATAAGGTCCAGCTCATTGGTTTGGTAAATGGATTGATAAATTATAAAGTTTGACATAAAGAGCGTGTGGAGGAATTTTGAGTCTAACAATGTATTGATTGAACTGCTTATCAGCGTCAGCAAACAAAGAACAAAAAATATGATTACAAATTTTTATATCCTTGCTTTATGTATAGGAATTTTGTATGGATCACCTGTCCCTATAATTTATTTACGTTTGCCAGCTGCTAGGGATATTTGTCAACTAAATGGTTGGATAACTATCGGCTTAGGCGAAGAGCCAATTTTCAAATTAAGTCGTTAAAATGCTGTAACTGGGTACTTACACAGTCCCTGACCTCTGATATTTTCCTTTGTTCTGTTTTAGTTCATTTAAAAAATTTTTCCTTAAATTTGAAAATACTGCTACTAATTTTTACCTGTAAAAACTTTGATTTCTGATTATCTTTAAAAATATTTGTGAAATTCATTTTTTTTAACTTTTTTATGTTCAAATTACAATTCAAAACTTCAGAAAGATAACAGTATAATTTTACCTGTGTATCACACTTTAGATCAGTTAATTTTTACCTTTTGAACATCAAGGTGTGAATCCTTTTGAAGTTCTATCAAATCGTTAATTAGACAAAGGAATCATTTTCATAAGCTAGCTTGGGATACACAATACAAGAACTAAATTAGGTTAAAAATTGTTTTGTTTGGAGATCATTCATGGCAAACATTTCTTGAAGAAGTAGCCATTCTCCCAAGCTGAGTGCAAGCTTGACTCCTGATTTGAAGAATTTAATTTCTAGTGAAGAAATTGAGAAAATTTGTAAAAACACAATGCTTTGTTATAAATGGGGTGTAAGTTTCTGGTGAGGGTATTGTTTCGTGTTATCTGTGAAAGCAAGACCAGGTAGGAGGTTTTTAAAAGTTTAGAGTTACAGAGATAAAGATTTACTGTTATTCATCATGATAGGTTTATAACTGTGTCAACTTCTGATTGAATTGTAAAATTAGACGTCCACCTTAAAATGTGTAAAATGCGATTGATGTATTGGGTAACTTGACAAATTGGAGTTGTAAATTTAAGTGACAATTTCATGGCTTAAGTGAAGGTTTTTCTGTATCTGATGGAATGATTTGAAGAAATAAGAAATCATTGCTGCACAGTTTTGATCCTCCTATTTTCATGCCAAAAATGAGGACCGGGAGAAGTTCATTATCCCAGTTTAAGAACTATGATATTTTGTAATATATTTTTCTCTGAACTACGACATATGAAAAGCGACAAAAAATAATTTTATCTTATTACTATTAGTTTGATCCTTCTTTAAGATTGCATTTTCAAGGTATTTACTTTGTGGCCATAAAGTGGATTTCAATCCAGCACATCTCATTTAAATGGCTATAATAATGGTCACTCTCAGGATAAGTGTGTATCAGACCCTACAAAAAGACTTCTACTTCATCATTAGAAGTGTATATTGACAGTTTAAAATGAGAGCTCAAAACCATGACAAATGTGACAAACAGAAAAATAAAAGATATTTATACCACACAATCAATATTTCATTTTATCCCCATTTAACACCTGTGAAGTTAATAACTAATTAAATAAAGTTGTTTGTAGTCATTTGGTAAAATGTGATTTTAAAGTTCCTTTATTTCTTTTTCAGTATGTGTGAGTTCCTTGGCGGCATGTCCTTTGGTGTTCAGCATCTCCTTAACCCAGATAAGGTAAATAATTTATCAGTTGTCAGTAAAGTTTGATTTGTGTATTGATTTTTTTTATTTATTTGGAAGCTTTGAATTTTTAGGTAATTGAATAGATCTTCTTGCAAATTGTTTAATTTTTATGTTGATGAAGACTTTGCATAATTTTTTTTATATTTATGAAGACTTTGCAGAATTATTATTTGCAAATAAGGATTTTTT
>JAOXYH010094166.1:0-10651 GCA_028566455.1 Botula fusca
CAATGATGCTTATGGCCAAGTTTGGTTTGAATCGGTTCAGCAGTTTCAGAGGAGAAGATTTTTGAAAAAAGTTTACGCCGGACGGACGACAGACGACGGACGACGGACGACAGACGGACGACGGACGCCAAGTGATGACAAAAGCTCACCCTGGCCTTTGGCCAGGTGAGCTAAAAAACAGGATGACAGTCTACTTCATTTTCCTTTTGACTATTGGCATCCCGTCAGTCAAGATTTGAGGATGCTCGCGGGCCAAATTGAACAATTCTGTCAGATTGTTTTCATGAGGTGTAAAACTCGGTATTACGAGAAACTTATTGTCATATTTTAATGGCACATTACATCTATCCTCCAAATCATGGTGACGACCACAAAATTTCCAAAGTGATAATTTTAATAAAGTTATGATTAAGAAATAATAACCCTGGCAATGAACTTTTGGGTACCCTTCTGGACCCGATGCCACTCCTGTTTTTGTGGATATTCACATTCCAAGTGCTTTTGTCTTTTTTGTCATTTTCTATGTTTTTCTTTGTCAACGGCTTGTCTTATACCGTATGTTAAAAAAATTGAATTTGAAAATTGAAAGGGAAACAGAACATCTGAAATTTAGCCATATTTTACATTTTTGGAAAGAACGTATACAGTGCAACAGTCAAAATGTTTTGCCTAGTTGGTCGACAAAAATGTCCCATCAGGAGATTTTAAGTGTCTATACTCTCTGTAAAAATGCATTTCGTCAAGTAATTCTTGTCCATTTTCAAGGTTGCTTCAGGCGTATATTACATATTGTATACATCAAAATATGACAGCAAATAATCCTAATCCAGAATTGATTGCAGTATCATAAAATTGTATATTGATCTTAAACGAAACAATAGGGCCGATTTATAAGTGTTACGACTCTCACATTTTGCTAAATATGAAAACGGGCAGCTTTTGGCGAAACTGACTAAAAGACAACTGAGATAGCAGGAAGAAATATCTCAATGTTTTAGCAAACAAATGAAAATTGGGTGTCCATACTCCGAATGGACACTATTTACTTAGTTTAAAACTTTGGATTAGCAAGGTTTCAACCCAATCTGTATTTTAGTATTTCGGCATTTTTTAGGTAAATCTACCCGATGACTTAATTTCGAAAAATAACAAAACATGGAGTTTTGCCTGGCATATTTAAAGTAGTAGCTAGCTATATGATGTAATACTCGACTTATATAAGGTCCGCTAAGGAAATTGTAACCATATTTTCCATCTTGAATATGTCTTGATTTAAACTTTATTATCTGTCAAATATCCGAAAATATAGAAATAAAAAAAGTTGAATTGTTATCGTTGCGATCACAATCATCAATTATCTGAACATTTCCCCTACCTTTATGCCGAGGTATATCACATTTAAGATATATAGACACACAAATTATGAAAAAATATTTGAGAGAAATATGGTGAAAATTTGTGTTACATAACACGATACTACTACTACAGAAAATTAATCTTGCTATGTTAATTAACCATCAACACAAGAAAATGGGTGCATGCATTTTAATTGGTCAACATGATTGATTATGCACATACACCATAAGGTGATGAATACAATCAGAATTTTAATCTTTTTTCTGAAGCTTTATCTGATATAGCACTCCAGACTATAAAATTTATATTATACCAAAGGTTTTCACAAATTCAAAAAGATAATTTTCCACCTGAACTTATTAAAAAAATTGGAAATTGCTTATAGGCTAGATAGAAGGTTTGGTTTATGGTGACCCTCTGTGCCTTTTTATTTAATATATTTGTTAAATTTATTCTATTCTATTCTTATTTTTATTTTTTAGTTCCAAAGTAATAGTGGGAAACCCAAATTCTCACATTTCATGCTGATTGTTCTTTTAAGACAGAATTCAATAACTTGACACAAAGTTAAACGATGTACTACTAACAGTCGAATGACCGTGAAAGCCGCTGGATACTGAACAAATGATGCACATTATCAAAACAAACATTATTGAAAATAAAACACAGTGGTTGATATGCTGCATATCACCCATTAAGTATCTTGAAAACAAATCCGGCTTCTTCAAATACTTACCCTATCATTATAGGGTCTGCCATTTCTCTGGAATAAAATCAAAACAATTGTAAATACAGTTTTTAAATTTTTACATTTCAGTTGTCATGGTTAACTATTGCGTTGACAATATTCATCACAAAGCCAGTGCGTTTGCAATCGAACATTATTCCTCATCATCTCTATTGCAACAAACAATGTTATATCCCGTGTTGTTTCTTTTTTAAAACTGGCTTCAAGAAAAAAGTAAACAATTGTTCGTTCTAATGATTTCAATTACAGTTGTACGTTCATGGAATGAACAGAGCCTATTATTCACGAGTAGGTTATTGTTCAGCGCTATATGAAGCCACTTGTTTACAGCCTACTAACAATTTTAGGTCTAAAGGTAACCCAAAATAGCCGGATAAATATCACCACTAAAGCAGTAATAAAAAAGCGCCGACAGAGTTTTTTTACTGTTAAGAAAATATAGGATAACATGAGAATGATGGGCGTGTGTATTAATAATGGATAAATGAAAGCATGTATGGAAAAAAACCGATCATGCACACACCAATTTATTTCCTCGCATATAATGTCAGATGATGTTTCAACTAACAAGACGGCTTTTAGTAATTTCCTAGTAGCTTAAATGAAAATTAATTGTTAAATTTGTTATTCTTATGTTCCGAGATATATTTGTTCAGACGGTTCTGATAACAGGTGGTTGTTTCATATTTAAATATCTCTTCCTTAGGTTAACGCCCTTGAAGAAAATCATATTAATGCAATACTGTGATGAAAGTACTTTATATCTTCTTTTTCATTGTGTTCTTCAACTATGGAGTAATAAGGAAGAATCATAATATAAGCCCTTATTATCATAAAGCATATACATATATATGACAATGAAATTATAAAGCACTAGCTGCAATGATAAAGAAGAAAGTGTCATGCTGAAATGAAGAAGCTCAATCTGCAGAATTAAAATGATAACATCAATCAGTGTTACCATACCCAGTACGTTAGGTTACCACGGTCATTGAATGTCCAATTATAATCCTGCAATACAAACAACCAGTCTCTCTTATTACTTGAAAAATGTTTCGTTTAACTATTGAAGATAAATTAAATCTGTCCTATATAACAAAATGCATCATAAAAGACAATTATCATATTTACAGATTTGAAATTTTAATCGTCCTTTGCATAAAAGATTTGTTATATTTGTTTTCCGTGTATTTTATGGCTTTTCTAAATGTCAGTTGAGATATTTATGCACTATATTTCATCTGATTCTTAAGAAGAACTATGATTTCTGTTCTATCGGAAAAACTGCAAAATTTACATAATTCTAAAAGCTTTCACAACTTTATTACAGAAAAAACTTGCCATCCGTTCTTTGTTACAATATTTGATGCTCCTTTAGAGCAATGCAGTTAATTTGGGCTAATGATGACCTTGAATTCTCTTTTATCTTTTTTCATTTTAACATTATTTTCATTCCAATTTTTTAATAACTGTTGCCCCATATCTTATTTTCATGATATACCAGATCCTTCGTTCTGATCCCTATTAATGCAAAAATAAATACTTTTGATGATAAATGTTCTTGTCAGGTAAACTTTTGCTATTATAGGGATCAAAGGTCAAAGACAAGGTCTCACCAACCTAATTTTCACATGCGACACAACTCCTTTCCCTCATACATCTACATAACAAGTTTGGTCAACCTATCTTTTTTTTACTAAAGACATGATGCTGGCAATGTTTTACTATCTAGGTGGCGAAGATTGAAGTCAAGGTCATGGTGACACTATTTTAATATGCGACAACGCCCTCCCATGGTGCATTCAAGGAGTCCCAATCAACATCTTTTAAAAAACAAACTTCTTCAATTACTTACATGTGGGTCATGGTGTCCGTGGTGTTCCTGGAATAGAATTTTTAAAAATACAGTTTTTGAATTTTTACATTCCAATTGTCATAGGTGTCTATCGTTTCATAATATTCATAGCGAAACCGGCATGTTTGAACATCATCTCTTCTTGACATCATTTCTATTAGCAGGAAACAACGTTTTGCCCAATGCTCTTTCATTTTATAAAACTGATTTAAAGAAAACGAAATGTGTTTTTGCATTATTATGATTTCATTTACAGGTAAAAAATATAAATCAATACCTATACCTACTGTTGTGCTCAATATTCATCATTAAAATGGCATGTTTGAAAGATATTTTTTTCTTTGCATTATTTTTATAAGCAAGAGAGTGTATTATACCAAGTGCTAATTCATTTTATACAAACAAAAATTGCGTTAATTACTTACATGATGATCATGGTATCTGTCACGTCCCTGGAATAAAATCAAAATAAATGGAAATCTAGTTCTTTTAAGTATCTTTAAGTATCAGTCCTCATAAATTTCAGGCACTGCTAATGGTAAAAGCGATACAAGGTGTTGATTCTGTCTACAGATTTCATGTTTTTACTCAATCATAGTCAATTTTTGTATCAAGAGCTGTACTTTTTAGAAAAGCACACATTTATCTCGCTAAGAATTCAACTAAATAAAAAAGGATAACTCTTGCAAAGTTCAATTTTCATGTACAATCTAGGTAATTTATATTTTAAATGTGCAGAATTCAAATGTCCAACGGACACTGATTATGTGTACTGTAACTGTTCCTAAATTAAAAAAAACTTTAGTTTCTGTGGGTTTTTGATATGTTTACATCACTTCCTGTCTGATTTTTATATCGACTGCTACTTTAATATTTACAGTCCTATTGTTGTTATCTATATGTTGACAATATTCATCGCAAAACCTACATGTTTGACACATTTCTATTAGCCAGAAACCCGTTTTTTCGTTTGATCGTGCATCTCACATTTACGTGTCCTTCTTTAATTACTATCGATGGTGTTTTTACTAAATGTTACCCTTTTGGCAAAGGAAACGTTCAATTTGTGATTACATGACAGGTTATGCATACATAGCAGGAGATGCTTATCCTGTCGACGCAATTGGTCTATCCTCTGTCAGGGTTCATGCGATTGCAAATGATGTACACATATTTGTCGGATGCCTTGGAATTACGTCAAAGTGAAGACTGGCACCGTCCTTTAACTGAAACGGTTTCAATTCAAGTTTCTTTTGGTAAAACAAAAAGTAAATAACAATACAATCTTTTCCATTTCAGGTTTTAAATTCTTTGCATGAATTCAGACCATCATTAGGAAATAGGTTATTGTTTGGCTCTGTTGTTTCTCTCTTGTACTCAATGATTTATGAAGCCTAATTTAAAAATCTATCACTACATAGTCGAACAATTTCAAGTCTTAAAGAACCAAAAGCTACATTAGTAACCCTTCTTAAGCAACAATAGCAGAGAAAAAGGCATTTAATTAAGATGCAGAAAGTGGATTACATGACAATGTGGAGCATGTGTATTAATAATGGACAAATGATGTCTTGTATGAAAACTCTCGATGATGCACACACCACTGGATTTCCTCAAATATGATGTCAGAACTATAATTGTCTTTCAATTGACGGGACTGCTTTCGGGAATTTACTTGTATCTTTAAGTAAAAGTTTATTTTGTCTTTTTATTTTCTAAAATATATTCGTCCCTACTCTACTGCCATTGCCAAAAAGTTTTGTTTAGTTTTTGTTTGTTTGCTAGCTTCATATTTCAATATTTGATTGTAAATTTACGGCTCAAATTTTTGAAGAAATTGTTTTAATAGTGTGATGAAAGGACCTATAGAACTCTTTTCATTATTTTCTTCTTTGAATGTATGAGTAGTCCAGCTATACATGACAATGGAATCGTAATGCCGTAGCTGTATGAATAAAAAGAAAGCGTCATGCTGAAATGTGGAAGCTCGATCTGCAGAATAAAATTTGATAACGTCAATCAGTGTCGCCATACCCAGTACGCTCGGTTACCATGGTCAAAGAAGTTCCTATTATATCTCTGTAATACAAATAACCAGTATCTCTCAATAATTGAAACTCATTTCGCTTAACTTTTACAGATAAAGAAAATCCATCCAATGGAACAATATTCATAACAAAATCAATTGCACTTAAAGATCTGATATTTCAATAATAATTTGCATACAGAGATTTCCGATTTTCGAAACACCTGATATATTTTAAACCCGTACGAAAAAGTCAATATGGACAGGTTATGGAATCCATATGGATTTTAAAAAAATTCCATATGGCCAGAACGGCATTTGCATCAGTTGTCCATATTGACACCTTATGGAATCCATATGGATTTTTGCCGAAATATGTAAATTAGTTTAAGACATGTCCATACGGATTATGCACTTTAGTCCATATTGAATCAATATGGAATCCTTGTTGACTTTTATATGATATCCATATGGTGCCCATTTGGGTTTTACGCAGTCCATATGGAGTTAATATGGAATCCATATGAAGTCTATATGGACTTTTATAAGGAATGCATATGGTGTCCATATGAATTTTTATACAGTTCATTTGGAGTCCATATGGAGTTCGGAACACATGGTGTCCATAAGACAACACAAATGCAAGGACTTTTCAAGGACTTTAATGCCATGTTGACGGATTCTCAAACTTTCTCAATAAATCAGACAGATTATACTAGTAAATATCAGCGAATCTAAACTTCTGGAAAGCATAAACAAGAAATAAACATATGATTTGACATACCCATGCAACTATGAAGTTTAAATACCTTTCCAGTGATAAAATTTGATATTTTACTGAATTACTCATCAGATTTAATAATGTTAGTAAAATAAGAGTTAAGATTAAACAGGTACCATATTAATTAAGTGTATTTTACTGTATGTAGCTGCTTTTGAATATTGAAGGCTTATCAATAATAAGTGATTGCAGGAAATAAATTTGTACTTGTATATTGATATAGAATACTTACAATCATTAGAATCATTAGTTACTTTTTGTATAAATATATTGATATAGAATACTAACAATCATAAGTTACTTCTTGTATAAAGTTCAGTTTGCTAAGAACTTAAGCTACACACACTCATGTTGTTCAATCCAACGACCAAACAGGAAGTTGCCTTGGAGCATGCCCAGAAATGTAAAAAAAGTCTGTCTATATGGACAGATATATATACTGTTCATATGGACAAATATTTTGTCCATATGGACAGCTATTTTTTCCATATAGAATAATTTTGTCCATATGTATTTTCTTGTCCATATGGAATCCATAACCAATCCATATGGAATCCATATAATTTTTTGTACCATACAGCTGATAGTTGCGTTGAATCAATCAAAACAAGTTTTTACTAAAACCTTGTTGTAGTTGCCTGCATTATAACATTAATTCAAAAGATATCCTTTCTGCAAGAGACCCTTTTGTGAATCACAAAGATTAAATAGAATCAGAATATAAAGTGGGTTTTTCAATTATTATTTTAGTATGTTCTTGGATTGTAGGAAGAAATGTCATTTTATAGATCTTCCATTGGCGCCATTATGTTCCTCAGTTATTCATATACCGTAACAAAATTAATTTTTTTTGTGTTGTTTTTCATTTCAGTATGTATATAAATATTACCCTGTCTAAGTCCATGTCGTCATATGTCCTCTGAAAAGAAAATAATATGTTCATAATATGAAAAACTTGAAAAAAATACCAATATTTACAGTTTTATATATTGTTTATTACAGGTAGTCAGTGGAAAAAAATGTCCATATTTTTGAGGAGTAGTCAACGTTAGAGTAATAAGTTGGGCACCAATAAGCGTGTTTAATAACTACCACTTTGTACTTTACAAAAAACTCGATTTACTATGTTATATTATAAGCACGGTTAGTTGTCTGTCTTAGGTCAACATTTGCGCCAATCTCGGAAACAGAGGTGAATAGCTACGTCAGATTATCACCTCTGCCATACCGGAAGGAGAGCTTTCTCTCATGGCGGACAAAACCGTCTTCTTTCGCGCCCTTGCGAGCAACGTCATAGTTTGGTCGTTGTGATTCATAATAAAATACGTCAGAGTAAATATGACGTCACAATGGAAGGGGCGTGGTGATCCAACATGGATGAAATGGTATGGCAGAGGTGATAATCTGACGTAGGAAGAGCTATTCACTTTGTTTCGGAGATTACTTTGATGTATCAACGGTTATAGACTCATCAAAGAAAGCGTAACTCATTTGGCCTGATATGTATCTTGGTCCAGTGTTAATGGTCTTGTACCACTTCTAGCATTGCCCTCTTAGTTTATGATGTTTCCATACGAAATTTCCAGATGACTGAGGGTATACAATGTAGCAGACTGATGTCTCTTAGTATCGGCAAACTTGAAGATCCAATTTTTCTGTTTGTGCTACCTGAGCTTGCTTTCAGTAAACTGCGAGTACTAACATGGTGATCCTTTGTTTTGTTTCTGTATTTTGGTCACCATTGGAGTTTGGAAGCATCTCAGATCGACTTTTATCGTTTCATGTGTTTTTATACGTTTTTATTTTACTTGACCATATCAAAAATAGGGGAGGGTTGGAGCTCCATAAAACTAGTTTAACCCCGCTGCATTCCAAGTCAGGAAAGTATGATCACGATGTCTTTGTTTTTATTCCTGTACATGTTTAGTTTATTTACTTGTTTATATTCCGACATGATGTACTGCTAGACTTTAAAAAATACTCAGATGTTATTCTGAGGCCATTCAGAACTTCCAGCGTGGTGTGGCTTTCCATCACTGAAGACCATGTCACAATTTCTGGATGTTTTTGTTATATGTCTGTACCGGTGATTGCTTGCTTTATTTGTGATACCACTTCATATCCGTTTTTTCTTTACATTTATGGGTTCATTTCGGATTGTATCGCGATTTCAGATTATGCTTTATGTACGGCATAGACTGAATCAATTTTCAACGGAAGTAACTCTAAGAAAAACCCTATGATACTGGATAAAAACCATACAATACTGGATAAAAAACTCTAGGATACTGGATAAAAACCATAGGATACTGGATAAAAGTTGTGAAGGAATTCAACAGTATGTAAACGTGACCAATTTCTCTGATAAACTGAATAAAGAACTTCATGTAAAAGTTTGTATGCGAACTGGTTGAGTTTACATACGGATTAATTCTGTCAAACAAATTTGATCACTTTTATTATTGTGATTACATTTTTAAGAATATGAAATTAGCTGAAATAATTACCCATTTGCACAAGCACTATTTTACAGTGTACCAGATGTCATGATGTTGACCAGTGAGAATTGGCTTTACACCCAATACTATAATTATTTATGCATATTTTATATTTTATTTATTTATTTATTTATTTTTGGCAATTGTTTCATGTACAAATTCGTCACAATGTTTGTTAATAAACATAACTCCAAAGAAAAACTGTACAAACAGGTAAAATCATCTGAAGATTTTGCAACATTATAGTTCATATACCTATTAATATACATTGATGATGTAACCTTGAGACAAACAAATGACACTGGGAAGGGAACCAGTCCAGTAAAAAGGTGTCGCGTCTCAGTGTCTCAGAGGAACTCTACCTTCGAAGTCCATTTGTCGTAATCACTTATTTCGTGGTCGATTCGCACGCGGAGTACCACGTTCTCATTCGAAATTCTCACACCTTTTAGTCATCTGTACGTGTTTCAATTGTACATTGTCGAATTGGTGTGATATCTTCGAAACGAGTCAGCTGAGCTTCTAAATTTCATAAACCACTATACCATCCCTGCATATCCCCCGGACAGAGATCTAACAATTTGCAAATACAGAGGGGAAGTCCAAAGACTCGGATTTAAGATGATGACGGTCATTTTAACTTCATGGGTGAAAGTGATTTGGTCCGAAAAACCTAAAAATCATGTTCAAGAGATTTTTGAGGCCTCGCTCTACCACAAAAATTATCTCATCAGATTTATACCAACCTCATGATCATGTCTGAGAACCTCTGAAAATCCTGAACATCAGGCAAAATCTTGAACTTGCATCCATGTAGCTTGGGAAATCGAAAACTTGCCCTGAACACTGCAATTGATGTTTGTTGATTGCAGCGTTAAAGCAAGAAGACATGTGAGCTTTTGCTCTAAAATATATCTTTCCAGCTCTCCTGTTGACAGAAAAACAAATGTTACAAGTGTATGGGCTTTCAGTAATAGGCGATAATCAACAGGTCTGAAGGTATGTTGCAAAGTATAATCCAAGTATACTAAAGCTTTGTATCAAAAATAGGTCATTTGTTCAGAGAACAAATGTAGGTCTCCCCGAGACTGATTTCGAGAAAATTCCATACTAGTATTTAGTGGATGATAGTTATGGACTTGCAGGCTTTGAGACTGCCATTTGTAAATTATTGCAGCCAATTTTTTTTGCAATGCTAAGCTTCTTTTTATCTCTTACTGTTTTCGAGATATTTGCAAAAAATCTTCATTTTGGACCCCAAAAACGGTTTTTGGGCCTGACAGCCATATCCGTTAGTCCAATAAGTTTGGACCATATATACCAAATGTAGGTCTTGATTAAACACACATGTTTTCAATTATATGTTATCAGCTATCTATCACAGTTT
>JAOXYH010094276.1:0-17395 GCA_028566455.1 Botula fusca
CTGTACTTGTATATCTGCATATATATGTTTGAGGACATTCGAGCTGTGATTGCGGTTTGGTATCTTCTAATATTTTATTTTCAACAATCGTTTTGGCTATTTTTATTGTGGAGAAAGCGGTGTGACGTACGAAGGCCAACTCTCGTACAATCTCGAAATACGTTAATTCTTCTTCGTAATAATAGAGTAGGCTCGACCTTACACCATCTGAGATTTAACCATTCAACCAACAGTCTCCCAATAAATGTGGAGAACACTCGCAGTGTCTAAAGAAACTGACTTCAAAGTATCCAAAACTGTAAGATTAAATCTTGAGGACGCAGCTGTTTTTCTTGACATCGTGCATATTGGGAATGAAATTCGTCCTTAATTAATGTCATTGTATTACGACATACACTATACAGATATATGTAAATGCATTTTAATAAACGTCAAATATTTTTTTTAATTTTATATTTCGTCACGACTTGTTGTTTTTCATAGCAATCATCACATTTCATCTTTCCCTTTTCCTATGTAATGATTAGACAAAAGAGATAATTCGTAAAATTCTGGATGAATTTCGATTGCTGACGTAAATGCATATGCGGCAGTTATTGACCAATTAGAAAATAAGAAGTAGAAAGATACCAAAAATGATATGCAGATGGAAGTGATTTGTAGGTAAAATGGAATAAAAAACTATATCTTTCATGCGTTTCGAGAACATCTCGTTGTTGAGAATATATTTTGGTCGATGTTTAAACCATGTCGGACAGTTTATGTGAAATGAGACTGGAATGCGAATTTTACAGACCATCATAGAAAATTCCTATCTCGTTTTTCATTTATCCAGGTATCCGCCAAGAAACAGGTACATAATTTACATAGTATCTCTTTTTATTTAATTAATAAATGACTTATAGTTTTTATAGATAATTCAACATTTTTATGATGGTAAAATTTTAACAATATTGCCCTAATCTTTTTATTCATCGTTATTATTTTAAAATGGACTTTTGATGTATGTTTAATTTAAACTGGCATGATTGAAATATCCAGATACATGCCCATCGTATGTTTTTTCATAGCAAATAAAATATAACACATGCCGTATCTACTTCCAAACCCATGCATCTAAAAGCCACAGGGAATCAAACAATGGATAAAAATAAAAAACAAATCCATCAGCTCCACAAAGAGAACGAAAAGTAGAAACCGAGTAACACGAACCCCACTATATATTTGGAATGAACTGGAGTGCTGTATATGGAGATGTACGTACGTCTTGCTACGTATGTGGCACTGATTGACTTGATCATGGTGAAAATTTGGCAAGTCGGGTAAGGTACTATGACATAGGAAACAGATCAGTAATTTGTGAATTAGACATTGACGTAATGATGGACGATTTCGTGACGGCGATAGTAAAGCTTAGGAAGTGAGGAATTCAACCTTTTCGAAAGCGACCATTTGTTTGGAAACACCTTTCCGCGGGTAACTGTATATTAAAAAAAGAAAGAAAAGAAAAACTGCATAAGAAATATAGTCTGGAACACCGCTTAGAGAAACATGCTTTGTACTCGGGTACTATTAACGACTGGGGCGTCTCCAACTTGTTGAAATTATTTCGTTTATCGTATACCACAATACACTTTTTTTTAAAATTTATTAAAAAAATTCAAGAGCAACCGCGATTTCACTCTATTTCTTTTGTAAAGCTTCAATCATATTTACAACAATATTCCAATAAAAGTCATGATTGTGTCACCTGCTTCACTCTGTCGTCCTGCAATATCGCTGTTTTATTTCGTCTGATTTTGATATGTTATTTTTCGAATTTTATTTATCATGATGAAAACAAAAAGGACAGAGGGCAATACATATTAGTTGTTGGCAGACTCTTTTGTGAAAAAGGTCAATAGGGCCGAATGCAGTACTTTACCAGGATAAATAGATTTTCTATTTTTCTTTTTCTGAATCATCTTTGCAAAAGTTTTCTGCAATATATTTCTGATGCCCGGGCTAAATTGAATTAAAATCGTAAAAAACACCAAACCAAGTAACTAGGTGCTACACAATACTGCGTCCACAAAATTACTATTAAAACAGCAACAATAAGTTTATATCCGCAGTCATTTCAACTTTCTTTTTGCCCCAGAGGTTAAGAGTCCGAATTTTGGGATCCTTTCCGGCATCTGTTTCGATTTATTGTAGTTGATTTAATATCCTATTTTTTTTTTCGATAAAATTGTTCCCGCTTAAGAAAAACTGATTTCCACTTCTATTGTAGCTAACCGCACTTTTGCTTTGGTATAAAACTGAAGAGTGTTCATATAAATTTGCTATATGGAGTGCTCTGGTGCTAATATAATATATTGATTATATTATTTAAAGAATTTTCGCGATACGTTTTTTTTCGCTACTTTCACGATAAGCTCAAATACTCGAAAATAATCAACGACGAAAAATGCCATGATATTGTGGGTAATGGTATAAGCAACGAAAACACAAATAAAAAAATCGCGAAAAAATCTTTCTTCTACATTACCAAAATTTAACCGTTGCCAAAATTAACCCCTTAGCAATATTCTGTTATATTCTGAATTTTTGACGACACTGGCGTTTTATTTCAACACATTTTGTGTAACATTTTCCTTCGATCGACCCAAGTGACGTTTAAAACTGCTTGAACATCTCTGGAGATTTCCTTTTTGTCACAATTTTACAACATGGCACTAAATACCATTAAATAAAAGGAGTGATAAGAATGCCGAATATGACGTATAACAACAAATATGAACACATGATCTAAATTTAAAGTCCATTAGTACGTCTAATGCATTATGGTGGTGATCGAAGCGGAATATTAAAATGGAGTTTGCATTTAACATTTACCATAACCGACTTTCTTGCACTCGTACTTATGTATTTAGCAACTGAAAATAATTAGCAAAACTCAATTTATGTACTTTTAAGCAGTCTAAATTTAGATCCCATTATTGTAGTAAGGTATTTCAACAGCTGTGCAAAAACGATTTCACGTTTTCCGACCTTAACGTTTTAAAGGAATTGTCAACTTTTTCAAATTGATTAGCTAGTATAACTTTCAATTAAGATTGGAATCTTGGTTAGATCAAAGCATTAATGAGATCCAATTCCAACTTAATTGGTAGTTAGAACTGTTTGTTCCCACCAGACGCTGATGTAACAAAAGTCATTTATTAAACGAAAATGAAGTTAAGTGAAAATTCAAATGATGTTTGATTATGTCTCATAATCTAACTAGGTGGGTGAAGTTCAACAAAGATTGTCTCCCGTCAAAAGAGGGAAGTTTTCGCGAACTTGATACATTATATAATGATTTCAATAAAAGTCACTTCCCCCTTGCAAAGCTCTGTCCTTAAATGGTTTTGGCTGCTATTTCTATCGTTTTGGTATATTCTCGCTTTGCAGGGTTTTGGCTTGTAGAACCGCTGGCGAATAAAACGTCTTAAGAAATATGCACATTTAATAAATCAAAAATCATTATTTTGTCATGTTTTAGCTCCTTACGTGATTGCCTAAAGAGCATGCATGTAAATATTGACGCAACACATAGAAAATTCACCATATGAAGAAAACAATTAATTAGTTGGAGAAAAGATAGAAAATAGACAACATGGTTATCAGTAGTTTCGTACAATTGAGCAATAAACTCATTGCGGCAATAAGGAAGCAACGGGATCACACAAACATAACCAGATTTAGTCGAACAGCTTATCTATCGTTAGATAATGGCGGAACATTGTGACACAGTATTACATTTCCTCTACGCTGAATTTCGTGGAGAATAACACCATAAGTGAAGATTTATTTATCACATATACCTCCGCCTACTACACTTCTCCCTCAAAAGGAGGGAGTAAAAAGCTATATAAAACATTCTGATAGTCCAAAAACAAACAAGTACTATTTTTGACGATCAAGGGCAATAAGCCCTTATGATATTAGGGGTATATGTTAATTTTAACTTTACCTGCCTTGACACCTTTCTACCAACACGTGTAAGTAAATCCAGAACGACATTATATGATATGTATTGAACTTTTCCTTTAATATATAGAAGGAAATGAAATATTAAAACTTGTGAAGGGTATATAAAACAGTTTTTTATCACCCAGAAACTAAAATATGATCTAGGGATATGTCTCGGGCAATACTCCCGAACGGCAAAAAAAAATCTTCCAATCAAGGGAAAATAAATCAAATTAACAAAAGTCATATGTGTCAAATATTAAATTGTAGGAAAACAAAGTGTGGTACACTTTGTACTGATTTTGATACATCGGATGTTCACATTTTGCAAATAAATTACTCGTCAGCTTTGCTAGGGACCTAAACTTTGGAAGACCAAAACTGTAACCAAAAGTCTGTAAATCGAGCAGATGCCAAAATGACGGAAACAGGAGAATAAACCTTTGGAAATGAATATAAAAATTTGTGATGGCGATATAAAACCGTATTTGTGATGGCTATATACAACCGTATGATGGATGGATAGGTCCAGGTCAAAAACTCCCGAACGACAAGAGAAATATTCATCAATACTGAACTTAACATATATTTTATAGTTCGTAACAACATATTAAAATTCAAAAGCCATATGTGTAAAGGTTTTCTTTTTATTACATGTACCTGGCACAAAAAGTTTGATGGTTGGGTAGATCAAGGGCAATTACCCCTGAACGTCATCAAAATCCACTTTGATCTGTATTTTTTATTTTACGGAACAACATATCACAAGTTGAAATCCCTATGTTTAACAGTTTTCCTTTTATCATCCGGAAACGAAAGCGTGATGAATTGGTAGGTCAAAGTCAATAACTCTTGAAAGGCAAGTAAGATAATTGTCAAAATCGAATTTGTTCTGCATTTTGTAATGGGTAGCAGAATAATAAATCTTGATTGATTGATTGGTTGGTTGGTGCTGTTTAACGTCACATCAGCAATATTTCAACTATATCGTCGCGAGAACAAACTAAAATAACAGATGAGTAATTCAAGCAGAGGAACCTCGCCCATAGCACAGGTCAATGTACCGCCATCAAGTCGACAAGCTTCCCTGTTATCTCTAGGCATTGCAGACCCAACCCCAAAGGGTGAAAGCCCAGACGCACTTCCGTAAAAAGTTCATTCTTGAGCCTGAAGCACAGAAACCAGGACTTACCATCCAATGATGAGGATCTCAAGCACCATGGAATGAACCTCGAAATGTCTGCCCTCCCGCGGGTGAGCCAGGAATTACCAGTAAATTATGAACCTCGAAACTAAGTATACCAATACAACAACCCTCATCACCAGAACGACATGAATTACCTGTGCCATTTACAAAGAACCATTACCTGTGGGAAATACAGCGATGAACCTCGACTAGAATCACACCATCACCAACACTTTCACATATACATGTACAAACACAACGTCGTCACTATTTTAAATAGCACACCCCAAAGGCCAAAAATAGAACAGTAAGGAAGAAAAGAAAGAACACATCCAGGAGAAACGGGCGGGAATTTCAAGATGGGATGCACGCGGAGGACAAATTTTGACTGCCACAAAAACTAGGATACCGTCCAAGACCCCCAGGTAAATTTAACCAAGGCAGCGGCTCGAAGGCCTACTCTTAACGAATTCTGCCGATAGAATCTTTAACGTGCATAGGCGTGGCTTTTCTCATATACGGAACCTCGGTTTTGCGTCTAATTCGAAGGACGCTCCGTTAAGGAGGGGTTGTACCCCCGCAGCCGGAGATACTAGGTCCTATTTCTAGGCCCCAGGGTTCCCTCGGGTCAAATAAATCTGGGTACCTTATGTTTAACGGTTTACCATTTTATCACTCGGAAAGAAATGGTGAGGAAGGACTACATAAATTAGATATCACATCACCAGTAACATAAATTTAATCAGACAATGAATGCATTTTATACTTAAAGGGTTGTTAGAAATTGAATCAATATATTGAACATGTGTAGTCTTAATATGAGTAGTTGAGAGAGTGATTTGGACGAATAAAATGGTGTTTAATTATCCACAAATCTGAAGGTACAAAACATATTCGTGAAATGTCTCCGTTTACAATGCAGACGTTCAGAATCTATACCTTTTTATACGTTCAGAATCTATACCTTTTTTAAAAAGTGCATCGAAATATCATTTATTTCTATAATTAAATGCGTTTTAAAGTAATATTATACGAAAGTACAAAAAATATTCAGAACCGATTTTTATTCGGTCTGCAAAGAAGAGAAGCTAATTTACTGGTGTTAATTAAAATATAATTATGTTTTATTATTATCGTAAGGTTTAATTAGCTTTTTTAGAGCTGAACACAATATTCGGATCACGTTTACGAATTACAGAAAACTCCAACGGTATATAGTATTTGTCATCCTTTTTTTTGTCCGATGGCGAGTCCGTGATTCCTACCGAACGTCAACGCCTATTTCTCACAATCCTGCTTTGATATTTGATGCACGTAAATAATCTATTCAGGTGTTCATGATCAAATGAGACTGTCCCCAATTCACTTTGATTGTGTAGATTTTTTTAAATTTGAAGTTATAGCATTAATGCTAATTTGCTGTTCTTTATCTTAAATCGTATGGACAGTTTTTTTTGTCATAAGGGCAATAAATGTCTGCTGAATTTGCAGAATTCTAGTAAGATTACTTTTGGTACTAACATCTGTTGTCGAAACAACACAACAAGCAACTTGCAATGATCCTACAATAGTGATATCTTACATTTTGTATGTTATGTAAAGGATTACCATTTGCCGAAAAACCATTGATAAGTTTGATAATACTAACCAATTTTGCCTCTGCACCATGAATATTTTTATGGTTTTCCAATCAGTGATCATTACGACTTGTAGATTGAACATAACTGGAAAGCACGTTCTTCATATTACCTTTTATATGATTGATTATTATGGAGCATCCGGTACATTCCAAAGTTTTTAATTACTATTGACCTTGCATTTGATAATATTGTCAATTCTATTGACCTAGCATTTGATAATACTGTCAATTCTATTGACCTTGCAGTTGATAATGTTATTATTATAGTTAAATTTGCATTAATGCACAGTGTATCCAAAACTATTCTATCTTCACAGGAATTAAAGACGGGAATGAAATTCGAATGAATGACGAAAGTTATTGAAATTACTGAAAAATCCAATTTCAATCCAGCTAAAATTGATTTTCTGTCGTGCACATTTTCTTGGTTGGAACTTATTTTAATAGAAACACTTCTGATGTTCTGTAGTGAAATCGTGGATTTCGTACATTTATGCAAGATTGATTGATAAATGGGAGTTTAACGTCCAGTCAGCAATATTTCAGGACCAGAAATAGCTAATCAATTAAAAAAAATTTAAAATAAAGGTGGGTGGGATAACCGGGGCAGGAAGTTTGGACTGCCACTGGAAAAAGGGAGAGATGGTTAGGGGCTGGATTGTAGCCTTCTATATGGCCCCGAGAGGCCTACTCTTATC
Source organism: Botula fusca (assembly GCA_028566455.1). Lineage (NCBI taxonomy): Eukaryota > Metazoa > Mollusca > Bivalvia > Mytilida > Modiolidae > Botula > Botula fusca. The sequence continues at coordinate 7,520 of JAOXYH010094276.1, forward strand.
GAAATATATAGAAGGGATGTTTATCCTTCATAGAGCATGGCGTTTCTCCACACAGTTTGTCCACAGGTTTTCGTATTATGACCTGTCTACCCCGCAAAGACAGGGCATTCCCCGATTCACCACCTTGGGGACGCCTCCGGACAGCTATATTGGCGGAGCTCCTAATACAGACTCAGATGCCGGGCATTTCTGCAAGAATGCATGAAATCATAATAAAATCATTACTTGCTAAAGGACTTTATCATAAGATTGTTTGAAAAAGGAAAACAGGAAAAGCATACTCGTTTTACATCTAAAAAATCTTAATTTAACAAACATGTTCATCCAGCATTTTCTTCTATGAACTTTTCAATAACTAAGACTTAGTTTTGTCCGTTCTGAAATGTTAGTTGATCTTAAAATATAGGTGTATATTTCACTTTTCTTCACCATCTCAATAGAGGATACACTTCAAAAAGACCTATAATAAGAATAAAAGACATTTACAATGTCATATCTTGCATTTGCCATATTTTGTGCACATCCGATGCATCAAAATCTGTATGAAATGTATCACACTTTGTTTTACTGCCACTGCTGGTGGACTGTTAGTCCCCGAGGGTATCACCAGCTCAGTAGCTAGTACTAGCCCGAAATGATACTTTTAAATTTAACAGTTTAAATTCCCTCAAAATTTATAAAATTATGGAGTTATTTCCCTCATCCAAAGCTCTGTCCGTAGATGGTTTTGGCTTCCTATTTCGATCATTTTGGCATATTCTCGCTTTTGCAAATTTTTGATAACCGTTGTGGTCTTCCCTAGCATTGCCGGCGAGTAATTAATTTACGAAATGTGCACACCGATGCACCAAAATCGGCATAAAATGTATCAACCTTTGTTCTATGAGTTATTCTTATTTACTTGCTTAGAGTACTACTTTTACAGGCAATAATTTTTGCGCCAAATCTGACCTACATTTTTTTTACTTGTGCTCGTATAATATCATACAAAGTTTGAGCCATTTTCATGATCAGTTTTAGCAAAAAGCGTACAATGATTTTTAAGGGAAGTAATAAATAAACCAGTTTAACGCCTTCGAAAAGTGGCAATTAAATTGAAAAGATATCAAAGATAACGTGAAGCATTGCAGTTTTTATACAATCATTTTTAACGATTGAACAATGTGGTGCAAAACAAAAGGACATAATTTATATAACAAATATATGAGCTATGGGGTCCTGAAATAATTTCAAAGCAAACCTGTCAATCAGTTTTCTAATATTTGTACAAGTTATACCAAGATCTGACCAAATGCTCATTCAGAGTAACGTAACTCGGGGGGAAAGGAGGTGAAATGATTTAAATGCTAATTATGAAAAATGTGTTCTGTCGTTACATATATGTACTTCAAACTACAGTAGTCGCGTAGTATCCATACGAGCTGAATTGATATTTTTGACGGATAAATACAGTGAGAAGACCATTAATATACTTCTCATAGATACATGCACATTTGTTTTGAATATGCTGTCATGCAATTATGAGGAATTTGTCGGTCTATAGTATGCGTAAAAAGATTCTGAACGTATGAAACTACTAAAAGCTGAGGTAATAAGGCAGTTAATAGATTTTGATGTACTTGCAGAAAAGACATATATCACTGCAGACAATAAGTGATAAAATGTATTCATTAACATCTTACGGAGAAAAATTACAGAAATTATATTTAGGACAAAAATAATCTCTGATAAAATTGTGTTTTTCTTACTTCCCCACATATATCAAGATTCTTCAGATCTACGTCGTTAAAAAGGTTTTTATTCTCAATTTTCCTTAATTATGATATTTTTACTTTGATGAAGAATAGATGAGGCAAAACAGGACGCAAAAGATCCAACAAAAGGGCTTTCGGAAATTTTAAGTGCAAAAATAGATCAGTAATACATCTTTATTTCTATAATTTAACAAATAATAACAAACTTCCCATTTATTAGAGATCGAACGTTTGATATCATTTATCATAGATGTAATAAAGACCATAATAATGTGGTCGATAGAAGTTGTAAGACCTATATTGGATGTAGAAATCAGGTAAAACCGCGGTTATAGGGGTAAAAATAAAAGAAAATGCATGGGCAAAAACAGCTAAGGAAAAAGACAAAATTTTGCTAGCATTGTAATTTAATGTTATCTTCAATCCTTTTCCTTCTTCGTGTATTTCAGCTGGCTTTCCTTGGAATTTTCTGTCCGTCTATGTGACATATGTCAATCACTAACACCAGCATCTTCAGTTCTACTACATTAACCATAATATTAATGATTTCCTTCAAAATGATGGGGAATTCTTCAGTCAGTTTCTACTTTGTTTGCTGCATGTTTAATGTTTTTGATTTTCGGTTCTTTTTTTATTTTGTCCTTCTTTGTTGTTGTGTATTTCCGGGCTTTTGCCTTGTCTCTGGATTCACGATTTTAGGATTATCCCTTCAAACTGTTGCTTCGGTATTCTGTTGCCGATATATCAAATGTAATTTGCAATCGTTGCAGAACTCCTAAGCCGGATCTTGTAAATATTCAGTTTTTCATGGTATATTCATATAGGAGCTTGTTTGTCTGTAAATTGCAGCAAAATGCTTACTCGAATAAGGAATATTATTTTCAGTTTACTTTCCAGAATGCCGAGGAACATTGCGTTTACACAAGATAAGTTTTCTCCTGGGTTGTCGTAACAACTCAACAAAGCAATTTGAGGTGCATCACCGAAACGGTCACTAGGTTAAGCAAAGGAAAACACATCGATTTGTTATATGATCATTATTTATAACTCGTTCGCACAAATGATTGATCAGTTTGATTGTGCTTATTAAAGATTTTAACCTCTGCACCACGGATATATTAATGGTATTCCAATAAGTTATGGTAAACGATGTGTAGAACTGGCATAACTGGAAATAACATCTTTCTTAGCTTATCTTTTTATCTGTTAGATCGATACGATACGAAGCAACTAGTACATTCCAGAGTTTGATTTTACAATTGACCTTGCATTGATAATATCAGTTCATTGCGCAGATACTCAAAATACAATTAATCTTCACAGGAATTGAAAACTGGAATGAAATCGGAATTCAACTTGACAGTAAACAAGTAAATGACAAAAGTTATTACAATTTCTCAAAGAATCCATTTGAATCTTTCTAAGATCAATTCCCCATATTGCACTTTTCTTGGTTAAGGAAAAACTTTATTTAGAAAAAAAAACTTTCCTGAGTTTCCACTGTGGCATCGCGGATTTAATGTAAAAGAACACAATGGGCAAGCTCAGTAAGATCTCAAAAAGTACTACATCATAAGATAATTGTCTGATTGAGATTAATATGTGATTTCCCTAGGCTAATATCGGAATCATGTTTCTATAATTCTTTATTACCTCACCTTGCCCAAATAAATGGCTCATCAGTTTGATCACTAACTCAGAGTTATCTCCCGCGTGCAAAGCTCTGTCCTATATGGGTTTGGCTATCTGTTTTGGTCATTTGGTATGTGCTCCAAAGCTTTGGTCCCTACCATCGCTGACGAATAATAAATACGAAATGTCCATATCTGATTTACCAAAATCGGTATGAAATGTAGCACACTTTGTTTGATTGTGCTTATTATAGATTTTTGCCAATTTTTTCATCAATATATTTATGTTATTCCAATAGATTATCAAACGACTTATAGATTTAACATTACAGGAAATAATATCATTCGTACCCTACCTTTTATCTGTTACATCAATACGAAGCATCCTGTACCTTCCAGAATTTGTTATCACAATTGACCTTGTATTTGATAATATAAGGATATTGCGCAGGTACTCAAAATCAAACTAATCTTCTCAGGGGTTGAACAGTTGATGAAATTGGAGTTTGTCTTGACCGAAAATGACAATTATTATATATTACTACAATTGCTGAAACTTATTCCTTTTCTAAGATTAATTCCCCGTACTGAACTTTTCTTTGTTGAAAGAAAAACTTTATTTAAACAAAAAACTTGTCTGAGGTTTCATAGTAACATTGCGAATTATATATACAATCACATAGGACAAGCTAAAAAGATCTAAAAAAATCATAAGATTGAGTAAATAAGATAATAATTATAAATCAAAGGCGGAATCTTCTACTAGTTGGATCTTGAATAATGGCAATTTAAGTTATATCTATTACCAATATTTAACATGCACAGTCGTTTGCTTATTTGGTGATGATTGTGGTGTATTATCGACCAACCGAATCTAATATTGCCTGAACGGAGGTGATGAGATTTCTTAGGCTGATATCAGCATTTTACGATATATAAAGTAAAAATACGTTCCATTCTACATGGAGACTTTAGCCGGAAGTAACTGATCCTTGTCAGCACGTCTGGGAAAATAATAGGTTATTCTACCGGGTTGGCAAAATAATGTATTATTTTCTCGGCCCAATAACTGACATTTTTTTCTGAAGTATTATGATAAATAGATTAAGACATGACCTTTTCCATATCGGCCTGGTTACCATACCGTGAACCATATCAGCTCTCGGCTTCGTCTCGGGCCGATATGGAAAAGTAAAGTTATATCCGTTATCAATATTTAACATGCACAGTCATTAATTTATTTGGTGTAGATTATAGTTTATTATCGACCAACCGAATCTACTATTGCCTGAACGGAGGTCAGTATGAGATTTCTTCGGCTGATACATGTATCAGCATTCTGTGATAAATAAAGTAAAAATACGTTCCATTCTACATGGAGACTTAAGCTGGAAGTAACTGATCCGTGTCAGCACATCTGGGGAAAAATAGGTTATTCTACCGGGTTGGCAAAATAATGTATTATTTTCCCGGACATTTTTTTCTGAAGTTTTATGATAAATAGATTAAGACATGACCTTTTCCATATCGGCCCGGTTACCAGCCTTTGACCCATATCAGCTCTTGGCTTCATCTCGAACCGATATGGAAACGGTAATGTACATTTATTAATCTTTTTATATTTCATACTTCTAAAGACATGCTTCTTTTAGCGTATAGATACATCATGTATCACAATGTAACAGTGCATTTACTAGATTAATTTTATGCCAGTTAAATTCAATTGATAGACATCACATTCTTATAGTAAAATTGTGAAAGTAACATGGTCTGGATAATATCTCGTTTGCAATGAATATCGAAAAAATGTTGACTCGCTTGCAAAAAAAAGGAATACAAATATTATTATTATGTTTCTTTATTCCTTCTGTTCGTTACAAGAAGGCGTCTATGATACTTACCCTATTCTAAACAAAAGAGGGAGGATATCCCTCAATTTCAACTTAACCTGAGGTTAAAGCATTAACTTTGAGAATACATTTAGATAATTACTCTTTTCAAATTCAAAAAAACATTTAGATCAAAATCATTTTATTTGCCCTAATTATAAGCTTGTGAAATTGACCATTTTAGATATTTTTAAAAGAAAATAGCATTTTTGTCCCATTTTGACATGAAAACATTGTAGAAAACATTTAGCGCATATTCCGATCCAAAAAGATTTGATACAGAAAACTTTAATGAGTTCATATAAATCGAAAAAAATGATCATAGGTGGCGCCCAAGATATTTTATCGAAAAACGTTGCTAAATAGGCTAACAATGGTAAGAACTCTTTTTTTTCCGTATTTTACTTATGTTTATGACCGTCACTGTGAAGTCATTACAGAGGAACAGCCAAAAATTCATCAGGTTCTACTATCTTCAGAGTCTAAAAATATTTCATTCAAATTTTAGAAAAGTTTAAAGAAAATTGAACATTTTTTATATACACAGTAGATTTTGACCCTTCGTGACCTTCTTTCACCGTGTGAGAAGTAGAAGTAGAAAACTATAAGCTAAATCATGACAGAAAAAATGCTATATTTTTCCTCAAGTGTTACGTTAAATATTTATGTCATCTTTATCGAGTATTAAAGGTTTAAGTCCAGAGTCGTCGATATAGTTGCCACAGAAGCAAAACCAGAACATAACAAACCATTATATAATTATATAAAACACACACACACAAGAAAAAACAAAGATAGCCAGCTAAAATGAAACAAAAACAAAACGACAGAGAAAAACAAAACAAAACAACATTAAAGTAGAAGAAAAAAAATGGAAAAAACGAACCCTGTTTGAAACAGATGTCCCGCGGAGTTGTCTTCAATCATAGTGTGTGTTTTGAATTGCAATTCCTGTTCAGTATCTCATAAATCAAATGTCAGTTATACGTATTTACATTTGCACTTTGAAGCTGATCCATGCAAATTTCTAACACATTAATATAAGAAGAATTAATTATCATGTGCTATTTATTGGTAAAACACCGTGCCTTTCTCATCAATATTATGTAAATAATAATTTCAACATTAAGAACGGCTTGGTCTAATGTTTATTTAATGCACAAATATCACTTTATTATTTTAAAATGGTTTTGGCTTCCCAATGTTTTGCCCCATGAGTATCATTCAAGAGCGTTCCTTTTTTTTCAATGAAATGTGTGTTGAGAAATATTGCACACCACTGCTTTAAAAATATTATACCGTGTGCAACAGGGGTGCAAAATAAAAACAAAATCTGATCATTGCAACTGCATACTTCGAGAAGTATGCAATATTTCTTCAGATATTTTTTTAATAAGGACCTGATGCCGAACTTTATATTATTATTATATTTTATGACAAAAAAGGGAAAATAGTTTTCTCAAATATAAACAGTATTGTAGGCAATGGCTTTATGTATCTATTTAATTTATGCAAAAGACCTAAAATATTAATTTGTTGAAACAAAAAATATGATGAAAATACTAAAGAGAGAGGGGTCGTTGATCACGTAGGTTTGGTTAATGATTAAATTGAGGCCTTGTTATATTGAATTTATCATGTATATTTATTTTGAGTATATTTACAAATTGCAGATTCACATAATTTTACTCGTTTCTTAATGAAAACATTCCAGACAGATACACAATATTGCTTCAAAAGAACCAAAGGAATATGTGCTGTGCAAATATTAAAAATCATCATCTCATAATAAATGTACAATTCGAATTCATTAAATAAATAGAATTATTTTGTTCTATTGCAATTTTGCTTTTAAATACGTACAAAATTTGCAGATAATTTGTTTTCTGTGGACTATACTATATCTCTGTGTAAATTATGACTGTTTGGTTGTATAGATAGTATTGTACCAATACATCACCATTCACAAAACATTGAAAATGTAAACAACAAGGATTTTCGCCAAATTTCTGTTACTAAACTGTGTTCCATATAGTTGTTGTCTATATTAATACTTTCTTATTTTGTTTACTGCCACTTAGATGAATTAAAGCCTGTTTAACGATTAGTGGCAAAACTTCGGAACGAAACTTGAGCTGAGAATGCTTGGATGATTAAAGTATCATGAAATGAGTTAGAAAATCAAAATAAGGTGATTGATGTCGTGTTTAGATTTTCCAAGATGGTGTCAAAAGGGTTTTATTTTTACGATAAAATTTTTCTAATCGGTAATGCTATTGAATGTGAAAAAAATCTTGAAGACTGCACATCTGAAATAGAATTCAGGGAAAACCGCGGCTTGAGGGGTAATAAAAAAACTGAAAATACAGGGGCAAAGACATAGCTAAGAAACCATCACAGGGAAAACACAAAGAACTATGAAATCTACGTACAAAACTAAATGAGCAACTTGGACTCCTATAAAAACCGGGAGCGCGAACCCGGTGTACCGGTATGGAAAGCCTCCTCTGCTTTTCTAGAAAGACCCGCCACATTACTCATGTAATGTTCGGTATAACACGGAAACAGAAGAAGCGTGTAATGAAAGAAACAAGTCTGTTCTCACGGTGGAAATGGACACTATAACGGGGTACAAAATTATGATGGCAGATATAAAATTTTTGAAGCGATAAGATTAGACTAGATGCAACATAACTCTGATCCAGAAGTTTATCAGTCAAAAGCCTTGCTTATTTGAGTTGAAAACATGTTTGTTTTAAAATACTTTTTCTCTTTCCAGCTGATTGTTATGTTGTAGAAACATGAATTATTAAGTTATCTGAAGTCATTATTATTATGTAGAATATCAAAATAGACTGAGATAATGTTTTAAAAACAAAAATATACAAAACGAAATGCAAAATGTTGCACCACTTAACCGACAATTTCTCAGACAGGAGATGGCTAACTGCTGACAAACAGACATATATTCAATAAACTGTATAAATAGCTTCAAGACGTGCTGGGACCCTTCCTTTATTAGTATGTCATCCCGCATATCTCAGATAGATAGTGCTAATTCAGTGTCCTGCGCAGTATCTGACACTTTCCTCAAATAACAATGCACATCATAGGTTAAAATTAATACTGTCGACTTTATGAAGGTGTTAGATCTAAAAATATAATTAAAACGTTCTTAAATTATATGAATATGCGAATATTTTGCTATTATAACATTGAATTAGTATTTTGAAAAAAAATCACACTTCAATAAATCTAGAGTTGTTATACGAAATAATGTTTCGGCAGTTAAATTGTAAAATCGCCAGTTATAAGATGAATGTTTCGTAATCATTAAGTCAGGAAACGATCAAATAATGAAAATGCTCAAGCTAAACTGAAATAAATGTTATGAAAAGATCAATATAGATATTGCTATAGTTTACTGATGATAAATAGAGATACATGAGCAATATACAAGGCAATAAGTAAATATATGTAAATATACTGAAGTCCAACAAATGTATAACATTTAATGAAAATCAGAGAAACCCGCGGCTCGAGGGGTAATCAAACACTGAAAATCTAGAGGCAGAGACAAAGCCAAGGAAACAATGATAAACGACACACAAAACCAACAAAATATCACCATACAAAACTAAAAACGAATTGAGCAACTCGGGACTCCACTTAAAAACCGGAACGTGGACCAGGTGAACCTATTGGGTAATCGCCCTCTGCTTTTCTCCAAACACCATTCGAGTTACTAATGTCATGTCTGGTAGTTGTAAATGAATGGATTTATAAACAGTTGTGCACACACGACCTCTCACTCTGTTAACATGAGGTTAACATAAGGACAGATGAGCAAGTTAACATCAGGACAGAAAAGCCGACCTCCTATCCGCTGCAGGTTAACAGGGACTTGACGTCATGACAGCACCAAGTAAACATGGAGCTGACCTTCCAACAAAGAGAACCTGTCCTATTGATCGGCTAGGAGGACAGATTCTGTCAGGGAAAGAGCTCTTGTCAGCACGACAGATTTCCGTCAGGATGACAGCTCTTGTCAGCACGACCTATTTAGTCAGGAAGACTGGTCCTGGCCTATCTTGAGTGGCCCATCTTCCTATCAGCTGAAAGTTCTGTGCACTTACTAACAGTTGATGGGTTTTTATGTTTTTTTTTAACTCGGCTGGTCGAACCGTTCAAACAACCTGAGTTATTAATCCACAACAATTTATGCAAGTTACATTGCTAACTCGAACAGAGTTGAAAATGTATATTACTAAAAATAAAACTGACAATAAAACATACACATAGAAAAACCCGGCACAAATAATGCAACAAATGCTGAAGTTACCACGAAACTCATGTACTTTATTTTAGGTGTCCTCTAATAAGTTCAAGCTTTTATCGGACATTCTTAATTATGTCGTGATCAACTCTGGCTGAAAAAAAAATATAAAATTGAAGAAATCCTCCTTTATTTTATTTTGCAATTGCATATCAAGACATTTGCACAGTTTCCAATTCTGCCAATGTCCTTCGAATATCAGCGTAAAATTAACAATTTTTTCCTTGATGTAAGACGCCGCGCGAAATAATTTATCGGACGTATAA
>JAOXYH010094386.1:0-10648 GCA_028566455.1 Botula fusca
GCAGGGTTTAAAAACCTTTCAAATTCTTCGAGCTCGGATTTATAGATTGGTTTTCAGCTGTTTAAGGAAAATATTTTCTTTAACCTATACATACTACCACTGGAAATCTAGAGATCATTAGTATATTCACCACTGTCAAATAATAATCGTAGTGTACTAAAATTATATTGTTGTTGTAATTGTGGGTAATTGTGTAACGTATGCAATTTTGATAATAATTTTTTTAATGTGAAAATAAAATCTAACAAATCCTCATAGTCTTGACAGTATTTTAGAAATTACAGTCCCCATCGAAGTCAAATTGGTACAAAAAATTATCAGGTAAAACTATGGAAAACCTTTTAATGTTAATATTTATATTTTAGCTTCTTTACTCATACCCTCATTCCTCTGTATAACAAATCTACATTTAAATGAAAGGTCATTGATTTCCATCAATTAAAAAAGATGTATGCGATAGGATGTAAATTAGACAAAATGATATGAAATACCAGGAAAAACATGAAGCAAAAAATGGCATTCATTATTATTTGTTCCGAAAGTAGCTTTAAGCACTGCTCTAAGAATATAGGTAATAAGTCGACACTTTAAAACATTGATTCGTTTCCCATCTTTGTTTTATCAATACGTTTTATAGGTCTTTTATTTTTGGCGACATGTTACGACAATAAGACATTCAAGAAGGCCCAGGTCGTTGATTTAGGCTGTGTTTGTTGGTACATATCGTTCTGGTATATATGAACCTCATATAGTTTCACTAGTATGACAAAATTTGTGGTTGGGCTATTATAAGAGAAAGAAGCCTTATCGTTGTACTGCACTTTTGATGTGATTGAAATTATCCCATGCTGAACAATACCATATGTTAATGAATATTTTGAAAAATAAAATATTTGAAATAGATGGATGTCCTAAAACCGGAAATCTAGGGACAAAGACAGAGCCATGAAACACACAAAGACTAAAATAGGATCACTATACAAGCAAAAAACTAAATGAGCAACTCGGACTCGACAAAAAACCGGGACCATGGACCAGGTTCACGGTAGGCAAGCGTCCTCTGCTTGTCATGAAACACCCGCAGAATTACTTACGTCATGTTTTGTACGTCACATCCGGAAATGGAAGAAAAAGTCTATAACGACGAGAACAAGTTAATCTCATGGTTGAGATGGACACATAACGATCTGCAAAAGTTCATGATAGCGGTCATAGAATTTTTGAAGCGATGACTTGAGTACAGATGGAACATATCCCTGATCCAGAAGTTCATCAGTCAAGAGATCAGCACGTCGTAAAAATTTGATAATTGCCGCATGATATAGAATAGCATATAGCAATGAGCTGTGAAATGTAAACTCCATATGAAAATTTGTAAAAGGAACCATTTTGATTAATATTTTGCCATTAAAAAGGCCTTATTGTTCTCTTTTTTTTACTTAACCTAAGTACAGTTTACGGCAAAAAAGTCTGCTTTATCACCATGTTAAAACATGTCACTGAATCAAGAAATTCTATTCAGTTGCCCTAACTACAATACTTATATGTCGACTTTGTATAACAACAACATACACTTTTAATAACACTAGATGACCCTAAAACTGGGCCTGAGAGATGTATCTTGGATGTGAAACTATGAAAGCTTTTCTGATACTAAAATACACCTCCATGCAATGTTACTTATTCTTTAGTTCCTGAGATATCAAAATATACAACACTGATGCCAGAAAGTGGATTTTCTAAAATTTGGTGTGATGAACTTTAATAATACATAATTTTTTCAACTTTTAAGACGAATGTATTATTATTACTGACCTACCCAGAAATATACGGTATAACATCAAAAGAAGATTGGCTAACCTGTTTATTTTCAGACCACCTAACGCTAAGTCTGTTAGAAACAGCCATGTTCCCCATCCATAAAACTTACCCAGAAATATAAGATGTAACATCAGAGGAAGGTGAGCTGACCAGTCTATTTCCAGACCATCTAACACCAAGTCTGTTAGAAACATCACAGCCATATTACTTCTACAATATGAAAAGAACTTTATCATGTTCATACCAACCCCTTTGAGACTGTAAGGTTGTTTAGTTTAGACAAGTGTGTTCAGCTTACATGTATAATAGAAATTTATGTGACAGACATCAAGAAAAAGTTCAAGTTATACAGTTTAGACATGTTTCACAGTAATTTACTTCCTTTTTGTGGCAGTCAGGACGGATTGGTAATTTTACCGATATCGGTAATTTTAAAGAGATCGGTAATTTTAGCGAGGTTGGATCGGTATTTTCAACGATCTCAAGGACGCGACCTTTTCCCTCTCTCGAAAACAAAGTGCCAGCTTCAAAAACAAAGTGAGTGGTTATTTTTCCAAAAATTGGACTCTTATTAACATTCTTACCGAGGCATTTTAAAATCTACCGTGGAAATAAAAAAATATGTTGAATCAAAGTCATCGTAACTTGTCGTAAAGTTTAGTACTGAAAATTTCCAAGCAGCCTACGGCTGTGAAATATAGATGACCATATTGATTGTCTCCCTTAGAATGTTATTTAAAAAAACTCCACCACTATTAGGAGCACCACCAAAGATACTGAGCTTTTTAGATGCGGTGGTTTAAGTTTAAAAACAATATCAAATAATTACCAAAAGCTTTGAACAAGCACTGAAGTTACTGTTTTATTTTATACATGTATTTATTTCCAGCTATGGCCACTGGAAGATCTTCAAATTACAATAAAATTCACTTCAAGCCAGAAGGCGGATTTGACACCGACACAGTTCGTGAGGGAAAACATCGCTCAGACACATTTTATACCCGTGCAAATACCCTACTGAGGAAAAGCGAAGAACTACACAAGACAACAGGGGCCCATGTCAAAACCTTGGCCTTACCAGTCTGGCATGGTGGGAAGCCTAAGGTGGTTGCAATATAGTTAGAACTGAGAAAAAAACTTACTCAATTATAAATATAAGTAGTTTGTTCTTAATATCATAATGTTACTGGCGATGGTACATTTAAGGCTGCCTTTGAGTTGTCCCAATTGTACCCGAAACACGTCAACCCTGTAAATACTTGTGGATAGAACTTAATTAAACTAGAAATTGTGTATGTAAGATACGGATACCCCGCCCTAAAATCCTTATAAACACAAAACTTAACCAGAGTCGTTCAAAGCACAAAATGTTGGTCATAATGAACCAATTATTGTTTGACTGATCAGTACTATCCAAGACGCATCTACTGATAAAGTAATGCTTAGATCCAAAGAAATGCAAAACTTAACCTCATAGTTCGGACATACCGGTATGGACAGACAAGGGTAACTTACATGCCCCTTCCAAATTCGTGGGCGAGGCATAAAAAACTCAAATCAGATTTGAAAAAATCGTGACAGCAGCAAAAACCAATTGAAACTTGTCACTTGAAACTGACGTTCATTGTCATACAGGCTGGACCAGTAAGTTGATCATCATCATGCAATATAAAAATTGTCGTGGCTGTTTCTGATCATAAAGAATTTACACATGCTCTTTAGAGCTTTATATGTTTTGTCATCCGAATCTAAATGAAGCTTTTTAACCGATAACGTTGTTTTCCTAAATAAGCACACATATTTTATTGTAATCATGCTTATTTCAGTGCTACGAGTCTCCTAACTTTCCTGAGATGTTAGAAATTGAAAATGTTGATACCGTCCACGTACAGGGAAATGAACAGACTCCACCTGTAGATATCACTGCAAGTCCAGTGAAGGAGCCACTACCTTTGGTCGAGGTGCCTGACAATGTTCCAAAAGTTAATAATAAAAACAAATGTGGTGTGTGTAGTATAACCTACAATTCTGAGGCTGACTTTGAGAGCCACTGGGTTCAGTGCTCTCAGAAAGGCTGCAGTTGGTGGGTACATTGCAGGTGCCTTTGTATACATTATCCATCAACTCCAGCCGGTCTGAAAGCACTGAACAAGTGGGCCAAGGACAAAGTTTATTGTCCAAAACACATTGTTAAATTTTATTCCACTTGAAATGCAAAATGAGATTTATTTTTATTGATAGTTTTCATATATGTTTCATCAGATTTATGTTTACAGTTGTTTTCTTCGTTTTCTTGCTGTTATGTTATCAAATATAATTTCAAAGGTTATACATCTTTTTATTTGATAGAGCATAATACTGGAAAATTTTTAGAGGCTGCCTCTATCAGATTCAATCTACATAAGGGGCGAGTGGTAAAGATAGCTGCATTACCTCTACAATCACAGTAACCTACCACCTCTTGGTTGTGAGTTCGCGCCCCGCTTTGTAAACCACAAATGGTGTGCACTCGCCTTGCAACCGTACGTGGTAAGGTTTGTCAGTTGCCCACAGTCTACATCTCTTGACAATGAACTGAGAGAAATCGAGAAAACTGCAATTCGATGGCGTCACACGTAGAGCAATGCCGTGCAACTATAGGGAAAATCAAGTTATAATGTGACATGGGCAACTGGGCTGGTCTCTATATAGAAGCCTATCGCTGCATCTGGTTCAATACCTCCCAGTAGATATGGAGGGCTCTGTATACAGATAAGAAGGCACAGTACACTAAAGAACTGAAAAGAAACACAATGTATACCAGTAAAACTTAAATCAGTAACTCGGGCGCCATAAAAACCAGGACTTCAAACGGCTGCATCAGCCTTTCTAATAAAGCATGGGAGCACTCTTTTTCATATTTTTCATTAACTAGTGAACAGAACATGGATTAATTACTCTTCGTCTTGGGGCCTTTAAGAGCTCCCCACTTGGTGTGGACGCCACTTATTGAAGATCTCGTGGTGACCTCTGAAGGTGTTTAAATACACTTGCCTATGGTAATAACCTTGTGCATTTGTTGCATTTCCCCATATCTTTTCTTTTTCAACTGTCTGAAGAATAAACATTGCTTAATATATTGAATTAGCTAAATGAAAATTTTTCTATTCTAAGCATTGGAAGTACTGATAACAGGCAGTTCGATTTCATCTGACACTGTTTCCCTAGCCAACTGTTCTTGAAGTTCATTGGAAGTGTCATAATATAAATCTAAAAGAAGACTCTTTTTTACAGTATTCAGTCTGCTAGATTTCGGAACCTGTGCTTTATACGACTCTTGCACTTCAATGTCCGGCATAAGACCAACTAATTCTGTAATCATACAAAGTATTTCACCTTTTGATTTGTTTTCAATTCTCTCAAATTCTGTTCTGTCCTTCTTATATATGAATACCGGGGTTAGTTTCGTACCACCGAACTGACCAGACTCGACCAAATGATCTTTATATCTATTGTAATTTTGGCGTCCAACATTTTTGACAACGTGCAGTAGAGGATCGAGGACCTCTCCATCCATTGATTTGTGTTGTTCGTCACTAAATGACCATTTGAGATAATTACGGATTTCTCTTCGCATCATTTGTTCTTCATGGTCAAACCTTGGACGCCTAACATCTGTAAGGTTTTGATTAGAATCAAGAGAACTTTCTTTTAATGTTTTCAGCAACTCAGATTTACGACAGACTCGCTGCCAAACGTCTGCCGTAGGGACGCCCGGTGGTAGAAATGATTTAATAAATTTGTTTTTTTCTTCGTGCACAAAATCAGCACCTTGCCCCATGTTCTCCTTACCAGACACTGAAAAAGACTCTGTCTCATTCATGAGCTTTGATAGTTCTTTGGGATATTGCACCCTATCGATAAGATCTCTAACCAAAAGTTCCTGGTATTTAGGATGATTACCTGCAAAAAATAAAGGCGCAAAAAATAGCCTAGCAGCCATCATGTTCTCATGGTTGTTCTTTCGTATCGCCTCGTTGTACATTTTGAATGCCAGAAGGAAGTTTAAACAAATATCATACAGATAAAGGTAGTTCGGACTTTTAATCTTTTCCTTCACCCATTCATGATAAGAAAATGCAGAGAATTCAACGTTTTGTTGCGTTTCGCGAACATAAACTACAAGAAGTTCCTTCATTATAGAATCGAGTAAAGTGAAGAGGATCTGTTTAGACCTGTGGTGATTGACACCGCGTTTCACAACGTCTTGTGCTTTTTTCGTTCTGAACCCTAATAGTTGAACGATTGGACATAAAATTGGCCAACAAAAATGCAATAAGCACTTGGCCATATTAAGTTCGATGTGGCCAGGTCCAGGTCTGAATATGAATTCTCTGAAATACTTCTTAAAAGTACACTCGTTAGAGGAATGACACGGTTTTTTCATATGGTCTGACAGTGTTTCATTCCGCACGTCTACTGTTTCACCACAGGCTACACACAAATATATATTTTCTTGCAACCGCATACCATATATATACGGTAGACCATCTGACCACACCACCAACCATTTCCTTCCTTCTGGGATATTGCAAGTTTCCTTTAAATGGTCCAATACCACTTTCACCGTTTTTTCACTGTTAGGGTTTGTCATACAGGGCTCGCCAACAGTAACGACTGGAGGCTCATCTAAATGTTTAGATGCAGTCTTTTTATATGGATCGTACCCTAAAGGATGGTATTTATGATCATGATTGCATTTAGGACATGTACCATTTGATGAAGGGAAGACGAAATTACATTTTATGCACACCGTATTAGGAAGAGACATTTCATATTGTTTACGGGCAATGTCAATTTTGTCTAGAACCTCACCACATGGATTGACGATCTGATCCTTCCTTACCTCTGACGAAGTTTCTGTTATATAATCGTTCCTATATGATCGGAACGTGTCGATATATTTTGATTCATATACTTGCACTTTACGAAGTAAAGACAATGAGATATTTTCATCCTGCCACTCGGAAGGCATAAGCCTTAGGTCACTTTGTAAACTGGTATTTTCAGAAATTTTAAAATTTGATACAGAAGTACAAACATCGACGGGGACCTTAGACCCAACTAAAATACGACCTGATGACTTTCCAACCTTCTGATTGTTATCGATGGCACAGTGTACATACCCACTTGGACAAGCAATGGGTTCAGACGGAGAACATATAAAGCTATGTACAGTGGAATAGCTACCTGAAGATTCCCAACACCCAGTCAAAGAAGTACATAGTTTAGAGTTAGTCATGCTATAGCCTACGACGTTTCTCTGGAAGGCAAACGGAGTAACCAATTTAATGTTTCGCGCGTAGTACACCTGTTCAATGGAATGCACTATAGCATTAACCTTCTTTTCATTTTTGTTACTTTCATCATATCCAGTTGTATGGTTAAGAAATGATGTTAACAATGAATTCCTTTCTCTCATCCATTTAACCTTATCAATATTGGGGTCTTTGTATTCATTCTGGATATTTCGACCATCTTGATAAACAGAAGGATTAATGATATCACCAAGAATTTCAGATATTGTGCAGAGACTTTCCTGTGAAGATTTATCAAGCGAATCCCAACTTTTCAGAGACGAGAGAAACGAAATTACTTGATCAAACGATAAATTACTATTTGAATCAACATTTGCATTGTACGTGTCTTGCTTTTGACTGCTTTCTTCCAAGAGAGGAAAAAACGAATTGTCTAATGAAGTTGCGTTTTCCTCACTTGACAAAGAAATATCATCAGAGGTATTGCCAAGTTCATTGAAACTACTTTCTAAGGTTACATTTCGTACAAAATGTTCCTGTGAATACTTCAAGCAATCATTACAGATATATTTGGTCCTTGAAGTGATTAAATTTCGAATAAGAAGTGACTGGTAAGAAGCACGTCTGCAGATTGAATAAGTTTGTAATAAGGAACTAGATTTATCAGTAGAGAAAAAATCATGATGAAGACATCCACACTTTCTTGCGAATCTTCCCTGGTATCTTGGTATGGAGGATCTTCTAGTTGCCATATCTAAAATATACAAAGAACGACATTTTTTTCAAATTTTATTTTGATAATACTATGAATAAATCGCAATTGATTTTCTCAAGGTGTCAGTGACTTCCAGTCTGGAGAATCTTGAAATTTTACAGATGGTGAGGATGGTGGAGTGTATACATTAAAACTTTCCACAATGTCTAATGTTAATTCCTTGCTGATACAAGATTCAAATATATCATTCACAACTGACATCATAAGACTAGGGATTTCCATAAAATATCTGCAGGGTAAACCAGCACCAGGACGGTTTTTATTGCCAACCCATGGCATTAACAATACCCGGTGCACCTGTGATCTCACTGCAAAACAAAAATAAATCAATTAAGGACATGCAGCCAAGTTCATTCGAGAATTATATACACAATGTTCACATTTTTATATGCCTCACGGTTAGTGGACGACAATTAGATTAGGTTTTAGTGGGGTCTCGGTTTCATACACGTGACAGACCTGCCCTGCCATTAATGGTGATTTTTTTTAAATATCTGGATTTGAAGGACTGGGTCTTGAACATGTCGTATCTGGAGCAATTTATATTTAATCAAACGAGCTTTTGTCACTGACACCCGAGCTGATAAATATCAACTATCATTGCTGTCTTCATAGTCGTAATTAATGCTATTTTATCTCAGTGTGATATGTAATATCAATTTGTTTCCTTCACACAGAGGGAATGACAGACATTTTCCTTAAATATTACATTAAAGTTCAAGCTTAATTTGTTAAGTGGGTTGATGTCTTTGGAGCATATCATATGTTCAAGGCCACAATGAGGTCATTTATATTTCAGTTGTATATTTTGGTATTAAAGGGACATTAAACATGCATATTTGTCACAGCAGTATAAAGATAGAAAAGGAGGACACCAATGGATTCATACTATATAGTAATTAATCTAACCATTTGATTTTAATTGATTCAGACAGATCAATTAGTTCATTGAAAGCAGATCCGAGTGCCACTGGTCTGGCTGGAACATGGCCTATAATCACACCATCAACACTTTTCACTACAAGACTCTTCTTGTCGAACGGATTTTCTGGATCAGGAAATACAAGGCATACACTTCCTATGGGTGGTTTTTGTCTATAAGCATGGTAACCTGTCACAACACTTCGAATTTGAACTTTTGTCATTGAAAACATCGTCCAAGAACACGTGAATTAAAGTCGTTATTTTTACCGATTTCCGTAACGCCTACAACGTTAAATTCACCGATTTCCGGCCGTTAAAATTAACGATGGTCAGGAAAACCCATTTCCTTTGAAAATTTTCGCGAAAACTTACCGAAAACCTGAAAAACAACAAAAAAATTATTTCTTGAACTTTTCAACAAGAAAAAAAAAACTAAGTAAGGTGTTTTATGGACAAATTGACGAAGATCGTTAAAATTACCGACGTCGGTAAAATTACCGATCGGTAAAATTACCAATCCGTCCTGACTGGTGGTATTCCCAAAAGATATTTATAATGCTTTATAATGTTTTAATCTCACACCTCAAATGACACACTTGGAAACACTCAGATACATGTATATATTAAAATTATTCAGTACATGTTCAGTCAAACCGGTTTTAAGAGAGCACTTAAGGGAGAGCAAAAGAGTGGTCTCATAAGGCAAGTGGTCTCTTGATACAAGTTCAATTCATATAAGACACCATGGACGGGTCTTAAAATAATGGCCTTTATGAGAGGTTTTTGCTTTATACAGGTGGTCTCTTAAGTAGGTTCGACTGTAATTGTTTATTAAGCTTAAAAAGATGAAAATCTACTGTACCATATCAGACCTTTTTTATATCGGACTGGTGAAGTTTGAAACCCAGAAAATTCATTGACATACTTTATCATAATACACCAATACTTTAACAGTGATTGCTGAAATGGAATATGACTGACAAGTTTACAACAATCCCTTACCTGTGAAACCCTGGTGTTGGAGGTAAATTTTCTGGCAGATAGTCCGTCAGGGGAGCAAAGTATCCTCCATATGCTGGCATAGGTAGAGGGTAGGGCTGAGGGGTCTCACTCCTCCTGGCCTCTCCTCCTCTAGCAGGTGAGGGCATATGTAGATCTACATCATCTGTAAGAGATGTTGTTTTGAAAGTCTACCGGTACATAAACTTAAAGGCATATATTCTAATTGCCTCGTGTAAAATACATAGTTCAAGATTATCTAGTTCAATATTAATTTTGTGGAGAATGGAGTTAAATTTGTCACACTGCAATCCAGTATTCTACTGTGATTTCTGTGTATTCAGTAAACCAAATCATGGGATACTTACCCATTAAGAACTGGTCAGGTGTAGATTCTGTACTGGAATTGCTCCTTATGGACATGGTGGAATCGGTCAAAATGGTACTGAAAACAAATAAAGAACAATAATTAAGGCTTGTCCTGATGTCATTTTAGATGTATACACGTTAAATATGGCTTAAGTAATTATTCTTTAAACAGACTGAATATCAAACAGAAATAATTTTTCTTCAAAAAGATTGAATGTCAAACAGTTAAGTTGTCTCCCTTCTACCAACTGTGTAAGGGACACAATAAAATTATCTCCCTTACAAAAGTAGTAATACATTATTTACCGACTTTGATGCATTAGATGTGGACATTTTGCAAATTTATTATTCGTCAGCCCTTTGGAAGACCAGATAATATGAAAAATTTGTAAAGCAAAATAACTGAAATAGGAAGCCAAAACCATCTATGGACATAGCTTTGCAAGTGGGAGTTTTATTAAAT